>JBAWJQ010002106.1:0-147187 GCA_037783105.1 Bactrocera zonata
TCGATTATTAAATATCGATTATTTAAAATTTTTATCCGATTATTATTGTTTTTGTTTTCATTCTCACCGCAATTGCCGACCCATAGACGTTGGGCTATTTATATAACTGCATATAATCGAACGAGCGCTTGAATCAAGTAACTCTGGAGAGCAGGAAAACAATTTTTGAGTGAAACTTACCTGTAAAGAGAGAGAAAATATATTGAATTAAAAATTTATTACATATTATATAACAAATAAATTTAAAATACAAAAAAAAAATAAAATAAATAAAAAGTCTTCGTGTAAATAAACGTTCGATTCGTTTTTTCCGAAACGCGGAGGAAATTTTCTTCGAAACGACTTAACCAATCTACTTAAAATTTTCAAACGACTTTTAAATGTGTGTAATTGTCAGGTTAGTATCGAAGGAAGCCGGTTTTTGATAATAATTACGTTTTTTTTTTACTTTTTGACTTACGAGCGCTATTTGTGTTGTTTACAGTAACTTCAAATATTCATCTCCGCAAAGAAATGCAATATGTTTACAGTAACTTAAAATATTCATCTCGGCCAAAAAAATGAAACTGAATCGCGAAATCGTGATTATCTTTTACATCTTTTGATGTGCATTAACTCAGCAACAGTGCAGCGATTAATTTAATCAAATTTTTTTCAAAGAAGCTCCATAAGGAGCAGTGTTTGTCATTGGAATGCTGAATTCAAAGAAGTTCATATAACAATCCAAGACGAATTTCGAAATTCTGGATGATATACAAGCATTTTTGACAGTTGTATTTCGGGAAATCAGAAAAACCAAACACGACAATGCGAGCTCTCTTACAACGCCTGAGTCCAACTGCATTTTTTAGCACTTTAAACAACGATTTGATGAGTTATCCACCGTGTGGTCTTTCTTGACTTGGCATCAAATGGCTTTTTTATTGCCGTTTGTAAAAAATAGACTAGAGGTCAACGTTTGTCAACATCTGCAGAGGCGGGTTGATGTGTTCGGAACACATGTTTTGGAGCTACCACAATTAGAGCCGTATAAGTGCTTCGACAAATGGTTAAAACGCATGCAAAAGTGTATAGAACTTAATTCAGAAAATTTTGAGAAAAAATAAAGCGTTTCCATTTTTTTTGTTTTTGTTCTCTAATCCTGAATTATAAAAGAACATCCACGTATTATAAGATCAAAAAATTGATTTGGGATAATTTTAAGCAGAAAAGAATATTTTCCATACTTTTTTTGGAGGTCTACCTGGAAAGCAGTTACGGAATAAATGCTTTATTTTCCAAAATGAATAGCTAATTATTAAAGTAAATTAAATTCTGAATAAATTTAAATTAAATTTTATTTAATTTTTATTTTGATTTTTTTAAATTTTTTTGTTAATTTTTTTATGTTTTTTATTTTATTAAATTAATTTAGTTACCTTCTGAATATACATATTTAAGAATTTAATTTTTTTTATTTTTTTTTAATTTGTATAATTTTATTTATTTTTTTTTTAATTTTTATAATTTTATTTTTTCAATTTTATTTGTAAATTAAATTTTGTTTTTAATTTTTTTTAAATTAAATGTTTTATTTAATTGTCTTCTAAATTCTTCTGTAATAATTTTTAATAATATATTTAATAATTTAATTAGTTAATTTTTTATAATTAAATTAAATTTTTTTAATTTTTCTAATTTTTTTAACAATTTTTATTTTTAAATAAAAGTTATTAAAGTAAATTAAATTTTGAATATATTTAATAATTTAATTTAATTAATTGTTTTTGTTTTTAATTTTTATTTTTGAGTAAAATGTTATTAAAGGTAATTAAATTGTGAATATATTTAATAATTTAATTTAATTAATTATTTTTGTTTTTAGTTTTTAGTTTTAAGTAAAATGTTATTAAAGGTAATTAAATTATGAATATATTAAATATCCTTTTTATTTTTAAATAAAATTTTATTAAATTAAATTGACTTTTGAGTAAATTTAATCATTTAATTTTGTTTATTTATTTTTTAATATTTTTATTTTTTTTATTTTTTATAATTTTAAAATTTTTTTAAATCCTTTAAATAAAATTTCTCCCAAAAAAATAATAAAAACCCATATTCTCCCACTGCCAGGCCTTTAAACGATCACTGTATCGCACTGGATAGCAACTATTATAACCTTATAAATTAATAAAAATTAAAAAAAAACTTTATTTATGTTTTGAGTTTTATTTAAAGGAAATATGGAAGTATTTCTTATTGCGACTGCAGATTATAATTCTAATATCATTAAATCGGGAAGAAAAGAATAATTTTCAATAATTTGTCGCCTGCGCCATTTAGTGGATCAAGCACTTAAAAATCTGTTAAATTTTACATATATCCAATTATTATTTTTTTATTTTTTCAGCTTCTCTGCCCTAACTACAATTTTTAAAATTTTCTCAAAAAAAAAATTAAAAAAGGAGTTTTCTAGCAATGAAAAACTAATTTCTGAAGCTGAAAACAAAAGTTCAAAAGTAAAAAAACAACAACCAAAATTATCCATCAAAAATAATATCCTCTGTTGCATAATGACTTAACGCAATGAGCATGCAAATTAGACAAGCTTTATCTATTGCATTTTTTATTAACTAAAACTCTCACATACACACATTTGCTTGTGTATTGACATGGAGCACGCTCCAAGCCACTCTAAATCCACAAAAGAGCTTACTTTAAGCGTAAAAAGAATGGTTAAACAAAAGCAGGCGCTTGATGGTAGCCTGTAATTGGGTTCGCCCAGCGTGGCTACTTCATTATCAAACTTTTGTATGCAAATGGATTTTTGTGAAGCGTATGATAACTATGTAGAGCACTTCATGGAAATTGTGCTATTTTATATTCAAATTATTTCGACGAAGTTTTGTTTTGGTGTCAAGGAAACAATGGAGTCCATCAAAAGCGCACCCGATATGGATTAGGAGCAGGCAAAGAGGGAACAAAAGAAGTGCAAAAAATAAAAAATCCATATTTATTTGTATTTATACGCATATATATACATATACTTATATGTATGCATGTGTATATATGTATATACCAACATACATATTCATGTGCGTGTGTGTGTGCGCGTTAACGCTATCAAAAAAGTGCGCGTCTCAAGAATTTTTCGCGGCCCATAATTACCGTTGGCATGCGATGGAGCTGCCTCAATTGCGCGAGCGTGTTGGCAGGCTTAATAAATGCAAAAGCAACAACAGCAACACCGACCAAATCAAAATTCAACGTAGTACATAGTTGTGTGAGTGTGTGTGTTTGTTTGTGTGCGTGAACGTACTTCAAAACGCGATGAAACGTCAAACAAAATGCCAAATTATAATCAACAAAACACAATCGCCTACAAACAACAACAAATAACAGCAACAAAAGCAATCTACTAATAATAAATGTAAGTGCATACTTGAAATATTTATTCACCATAAACACAAAAGCGTAACACTACGCGCTAAAACACACACACGCACATACATAAACACATCCAAACAGACACGTGACGGCTTTAAGCATGTAAGAAGGTGAGCAGGAAAGTAGGTGCGTCGTTAGGTGTTCTTATTTATGAGGGAATGCTGAAGCGCAAATAAATGTAGTTAAGGTGAAAGCCCAACAAAAGGTAGGAATTCAATAAAAAATCACACAAACACACTTATACGAGTACACAGCTACACACATACTTACATATATGTATGTAGTAAGTACATCGTTGCCAACTCAATAGAGCCTGTCATCTTCATTTTATTTTGAAAGCTAAACAATCGGTGGCAAGCAGCCAGGCCTGTTTCCGTTTACTGGTCTCATTGCCTTTACTTAATGCCAAACTTTGCTTACGCATACAAACACACACACACACACACACACACGCGTACTAATGCTCACACTTACGTGTTCACTTTGAGTCATAAAGTAAATAATATTACGTACACGTAGGAGTTGTTTTTCGTCAAGTGGCTATCAAGTTTACTCAACGCCGGCAATATGCATGGCATTTAGGCGCTCAAGAGTCTACTCAACGCTACTTAAATGCTCATTCAACGGCGAAAATTGCCAGTAATCTACGAACAATTGATGAAAAATTGCAGCTGGCATTTGGCTTGACCAGCGGCGATTACGCGTACGAGGGCGGTTGGAGTTGTCAGGGAGTGATATTTTATTGGTATAACTACTTTTTTGGCAAAACTGAGAAGAATTGTCGCTTTGTAGTTTTTCGAAGAGGTTTTTTTAACTCTTTTTTAAAGGGGTATTCTACTATAGAATTTTGAAAAATTCGATTTTTTTCATATATTTAAAGTTTAGACTCTTAAGAACACATCCTCCAAAGGATTTTTAAGAATTAAAATTATTTTAAGAGCTACAGTCACTTTAGTGACTACTTTTTCCACACGGTACCGGCATTATCTCAAGTTCTATACAACCGATTTACTTGAAATTTTGTGTGAATCTTCTTTATATAATCCTTTATCGTTCCCACCAGCATCGTGTTTTTTTTAATATTTTAAAAAATTCAGGAATTTCAAAAAAAAGCGTAAAAAATGATTTTTATTTTCAGGCAGTCGCCATTTTTCATTCGTGTTCCCTGAGATAGGGACTATAACAGTATCCTCACTGATTAAGAATTTCTTTTGACTTTTTTTTTTTTCAGACCACCGGGAGAGTTAGCATCAATGTCACCAGGATGCGACTTTGGAGGACAAATGTTCGACTGTTTTGGTAAGAGGTCTGTGGGGTGTCTGAGGTGTCCTGATAGCGAATTTTTGTGCAAAAATGTTCCACTACGCTACAATAACAACATATGATTTTTGTCACCGGGCTTGAGACCTAAACGCCTCGACTACAACACTAAAATTCTACGTTTTGGGACATTTTTATTATCATTTTTGGTTTAAGCTACCCAAAATTGGCAAGAAACAGCCTTTAACCGCACAGTCGCAAATTGGCTGTAAACTAGTATAATCAGGGATGATTTCTTCCGATTTTTTTCAAGCTATTTATAAGTTATAAATCCACAAAAATATCCCAAAAGCAGTTCGTCTAGACTTTGTGAAAGAACCAGCCTCCTATTTTGAACCAGGGCCTATTTTGGGTCCATTATTTAACTCAAGTAATCAGAGTTTTATCTCTATAGCAGTTAGATGGATCCACTTTAAGCGCAGTGTTGCAATAATTTCTCAAATCTTAGATATTTCGCGTTATATAATATCATAGAATCTTTTTTGTTGATGTCAGGGTTGCATTTTTCATCGAGAAAGTGCTTTTAGGTTCTAATTTTCCACTCAACTGTATAAAATTTACAGATGGAAGCGTTACGATTGCAGTCAGTCTAGTTATCCGAAACGTACCCTGATTTTTAACCGGTTAGTGACTCTGAATCCGGCAGCAATATTCCAAAATACTATAATAATGTTTTCTGCCATTACAACAACAGCATACATATGATAAAAGTTGTAATAATCGAAAGTATCCTCTATCTCCGATATTTTCATATCAATAATGAGGTTTCATATACGGTTTATGGTGTAGCGATTGCTTTTGAGCCTTTTATTTTTTATTTACCGTTACGTGTATCGTTTCACCCTTCGTTACTCCTTTCGCAACACAAACAATAATCGAAGTTTACTCTCATTCATATATAAATATTGGGTAGGCGAAAAAGTCTTTTCGCATTTTCTCAATAAATGTCGCTGCAGTCGTATATCTTCAGTGCTACCAATCATACTGTGTCATATCATATAATGTTGGAAAGGTGAGATTTTAAGTTTAATTTAACCAAAAAAAAAATTATAAAAATGTGTAAAGGTACGCGTATTTTCTTAAAATCTGAAAATGTCGTTTTATCTTCTATTTAATTTTCTGTAACTTTCTTGAGTTTTCTGACCATTTGTGCCTTCAATGACTGAATTTTTTTGACGTTACCTCCACAGCTAACACTTTATTAATAACTTTTAGTTGAAATTTCACCTCGACAATAACAAAACACTTCCGTACTTATCAAACCACCCTCGTCTATGTAGCAAAGTGTGACTTTTGCTTACACTTAAGAGCGCTTAAGACTTGTACGGCGATTGTTGTTGTATAAATATTATGGCATATTATATAATTTGTTTACTTTTTTATAATACGGCGACTTCAAATTGTTATATAAGTGTGCTAAACAGTAACGCCTCTCGATTCTTAATCTCGCCTCCCGCTCGCTGCCTTTTCCTTATTTAACGAGTATAATTTTTTAATATTTTTCTTAACGCCTTGTACGCTTGGAATCAATTATTTGTGCTTGTATTGTATTAAATATTTATAACTGGCTGTTTACAACGCCAGTTACAGTTAGCTGAGTGATACTTAACGAATACGAGATTAGCACAGTTGGTTTGGGTCATTGCGCTGGTTGCATGTTCAGCATTGACTGCACACACATAGAAACACGGGCACATACAGACATACAAATTGATGTAATATATAGTATAATATGTATAGTTGGCTAGTTGGAAAGTCAATCGATTAATGTACATATTATATAATAACGGTTATTACATACAATGCATTTGTAACGCTTTCCACTATAACAGTTGTTGTTGGTGCAGCTAGCCATTCTGCGTACTTCTGAGTGCTTAGCAAAAGCTAACTTAGTACTTATGAATATTTTATTAATACTTTGTAAGCCATTGGGCAGACGATAAGGTACTAAATAAGCGATAACACACGGATCATGAGCTGCCGGGGAATTATAAATGTATATATGTATGTATGTGTATGTATGTTTGCACACGTGTGAGTGGCACTCAAAAGTGGAACAAACTGTGGAAATGTAACAAGTTTGTAATAATGTAGGCAATTTATTGAGCATTTGGATTTGGTGCGGCGCCTACATACATACATACATACATAAGTACATACAAGTATGCGACTATGTAGAATGTGTCGTGAAATTGATATTTCGTAATTTCACAAAGTGAATTTATTGTTGTTTTTTAATGCATTTATTATGCTTTCAATTTGTAGGCAGAAATGTGTACAGTGGTTCTAGAAAAATAATATTGCATGGAAAATAATGATTACAGATAAGCTTTAGCTGTTAAATGTTTGTCTAGCGTCTTAGCCTAAAACATTATCAAAGTATACAGTGATAAGAATTTGTTAGAATAATAATAAAAATAGCTTTAAATAGTTCTAGGTACTTTATATGCAAATATTGTAATGATAAAATATTTATAATTACTAATCATTACACGGTAATTTTATTTGTTTAGTTGACAACTGAATATTTTGGAAAATGTTTTTAAATTTTTTTTTTTGGATTTAGTAATGATTACATATTTAATTACTAATCATTACTTTTACAATATATATTTTTCTTTTTATTTGATAACGATTATTTTAATGAAAATATCTGTTAATATTTTTTATGCCCGTGGAGTTTGGTATTTTATATGCAAATTTTGTAATGATAGCATATTTATAATTACTAATCATTACACGGTAATTTTATTTGTTTAGTTGACAACTGAATATTTTGGAAAATGTCTTTAAATTGTTTTTTTTGTTTTAAGTAATGATTACATATTTAACTACTAATCATTACTTTTACAATATATGTATATTTTTTTTTTATTTGATAACGATTATTTTAACGAAAATATCTGTTAATATTTTTTATGCGCATGGATTTGGGTATTTTATATGCAAATTTTGTAATGATAGCATATTTATAATTAGTAATCATTACTCGATAATTTTATTTTTGGCAACTGAAAATTTTGTAAAATGTATAAATTGTTTTTTTTTTGTTTTCAATTTAGTAATGATTACATAATTAATTACTAATCATTACTTTTGAAATATGTATTTTTTGTAACTTGACAAACATTATTTGATTGAATATATCTGTTAATATTTTATATGCACGTATTTCTTTTTAATAATGATTATATCTTTAATTACTATGCTTAAATTTAATCATGATTACATATTTAATTACATTTCATTACTGCTGTGTATCGCTTTTTTGTCTAATTTGTCAACTCTTAACTAATTGAAATTATCTCTTAATATTTTTTGTGCATATGCTTACAATTAGTAATGATTATATATTTAATTACTAGGCAATATTTCTCGCTAGTTTTGTTTGTTTAAGTTGTCAACTGGAAAATTAGGAAAATATTTACAAAAACTATGTTTTTTTGCTTTTCGCTTCAATTTAATAATGATTACAATTTAATTACTCATCATTACTTCTACATTACTTTACATTTTTGTTTAATTTGACAACTACTATTTAATTGAAATTATCTATTTATATTTTTTGTAGACATGTTTGCATGTAGTAATGATTATTTAACTAATTACTAAACATTATTGTAATTTTGTTTGATTAATATGGCAATTAACTTTCTATGAATAAAAAAATCTCACAGCCGTAATTTGTAACTTAATACGCGTAGTTAAATATTGAAAAATGCCAATTATTTCTAAATACATATGTACATACATATCGACACATAATTCCATTAATTATATTTTTGTGGCCCTTGAAAATTGCCGAACGCCGCAGAGGTCAAATGGGTATGGTAAATTACACAAACATTAATTAATGAAATAAAAATACAAATAATTGTTTACTGCTAATAATACAAAGAAAATTGTGAAAAAGCATGACGCACGTACATATGTATGTAACTAGATATGTATGTATGTATTACGGCATTTCTGTCTGCTAAGTATACAAATTGCGGCTGAAAACCCCCAACGTGCGCATTGCACAACAACAATCAACCGACAATCAAACCCAATGTAGTGTCATTCGCCATAATTTATCATTTATTGGGGTTGTTGTTGTTACCGCCGGCAATGCTGCTGCTTGGTTGTTGCGGTTATCTTCTACACTATTAAATAATTGTTAAATCTCAGCGGTAAGTGCTTTATGTTTCGAGCGACTTTGCTTTGCGGTTTGAAATTTTCATTTCGACGATTTATTATTTCGTGTATGACTGGCGAAGTTTGAATAATTACTAAAAGAGCCAACCAACGAGTGGGAAAGAGCAAGAGAGCGAGTAAGACAAACATGAGACAAAGGGGGTCAGTGCAACCATAACAGGCGGCAGATCAAACAAAAGGGGAGAGGTGAGACGTAAGTAATGAAGATGGCATTAAAGTTAAACAATAACGAGGTTGCAGAGCGAAGAGGAGCGAAATGGAGGGCAAAAAGCGGCATACGGTTACGAGTGTTAAGGATTATAGATTAAGGAAACACGTGGCAGGGACGGGTGAGTACGTTACGCTGCAGAGTGAGAGGGGTAAAAAGCAGTGCATATTTTGACAAAGTCATCTAGATTTGGGCAGAGCGGAGATAATGTGCTAGTAATCCGTTAAATAATACGAAATGTTTAGATGTGGCCAGGATTACTTTGAAAGAAGATGACACAAAATATTAAGCAGTCAATGGGTTTGTTAGCAAAGTAGTGCAGATTATTAAACAAATACCCGTAGAAATATGAATAAATAATGGTTGAGAACATATGGGGGATTAAACATATGAGGGCAGAAAAGAAGGCAAGGCAAAATTGGAAAGTTAAAAAAAAAAACAATGGAAAAGAAAATGAAGAAAATAAGTAGGTATCTATAGCGTCTGCGGACTCTGGCAGGAATTTAGAAGTTATTAGGTTATATTAAAAGTACGCCTAAGAGTGGACAAATATTTGTTTTAAAATTTGATTAATATTTTTTTAGTTTTGTTTTTGAGGTTAGGAAACCCCAAACGATCTTTCACGCATACTAGACTAATTAACCTATGCTGACTGCGGTTAACTTTTAAGAAAATATTGAGTGAATCAGAAGGACTCTGAGCGAATATCTAAAGGGTGTGTGACTTGAGTAAAATATACATTTGATAGTGTATTTAGGTATGTAGGCAAAAAAATATTGTTTTAAGATTTTAAACTTTTTTTGAGGTTAAGAATACTTCTGCTACCTTCTAAGGCCTAAATGTAGGCAAAAAAATATTGTTTTAAGATTTTAAACATTTTTTAAGGTTAAGAATACTTCTGCTACCTTCTTAGGGTCCGTCGCCGACATTCTGAATATTTTTCGTAAAATTTTCATTGAATAATTATGACAATTTGGTAAAATTAACAATTATTCATGCAATAAATTGAAGATATAGCTACATATGTTCATCTGAAAACGTGTATCTTAGTTTTAAATAAGTGTAGGCAATTATTTCTTAGATTAAACTTATCTTCGTTTTGAGGTTAGGAGATCTTCAGGCGACCTTCTTCGCAGACTAGACTGCCTTAATTTTGAGTTTATGAAGTATGCCTAAATGTGGGCAATATTTATTTTCTTAAGGAAAAATTAAGGAGATTGTAAGCAGAAGGGTTTTTAAAGCATTTATATGCTATAAAAGGGTATGCGACTTGAATAAAATACATATTTTGGGTTATGTCTAAATGTAAGCAATATTTTTTTTATGTTTTTGAGGTTAGGAGACGACCAGGCGCCCTGTCTGGCAGACTAGACTGCCTTAATTTTGAGTTTTGGAAGTATGCCTAAATGTAGGCAATATTTTTTTTCTTAAGCAAAATTTAAGGAGATTGTAAGCAGAAGGGTTTTTAAAGCATTTATATGCTAAAAAACGGTTTGCGACTTGAATAAAATACACATTTTGAGTTATGTCTAAATATAGGCAATATTTTTTTTTTTAAGTTTGAACTTATGTTTTGTGTTTTTTGTTTTGAGGTTAGTCTTTCTTGCCAACTAGACTAAGTCTTCGACATTCAGATAATTTTTTTTAACTTTCACTGAAAAATATATGCTACTTTTCTTAACAAGCCTTCAAAATTAATCACAATTCAATTTTCTTTAAGTATATGATTGAAAAGCTTTCTATAAAAAATCTGGCAACGCTTACATTACCTTGGTATTCGTGTCAAAATTGCTATTAAAAGAATTAAATGACTTTTTATTAAGTAAGCTAGCGAAAAAAGGACTATTGTATACAAAGCGCCCAAATGTAGGCAACATTTTAGGTTACAATGCAAAATATGTGTTTTTGTTTTTTCAAATAATAATAAATAAAGAAATTATTAAATAAGAATATATTGTATTAGCGAGCTATAGCAGAAAATGAAGACTAGTTTATGCAAAGCGCCCAAAAGTAGGCAACATTTTAGGTTACAATGCAAAATATGTGGTTTTTTTTTTCAAATAATAATAAATAAAGAAATTATTAAATAAGAATATATTGTATTAGCGAGCTATAGCAAGGAAATGAGGAGTATTTTATGCAAAGCGCCCAAATGTAGGCAACATTTTAGGTTTCAATGGCAAAACCACACTCCAAACAAGGATACTATTGTATGAGTGAGCTGTAGCCAGGACAAAGTGTATTAATTATACTTAAATTTGAGAGTTGTTTATTCTCAAATAAGTATACGCTTTTTTAAAAAGACTAAAGATAATGAAAACTGACCGTAAAGTAGCATGTGGTTTGGGATAACGAAAGGTGGCAGAAAGTTTGGTTTAAGCATAATTTTGCCGTAACGAGAATGACAAGCACGTAGCTGCGCGTAACAAGTGAAAATTAGAAGGCTTTATACACCACTCGTACGCTTAATAAGTACGCTAATAATGCGGCAGCTGCGTTAAAACGATTAATAATAATGGCGAGATGGAATCGCTATAGCTTGTTGATGGCCGAAACTAATCAGCTTGTTTAGAGGGTGCCGGCGTTGGACAAAGCGTCCAACGTTATTATTGTTAGCACTTAATTTTTTTTTTGGAATTTTTTTATATACTTTTTTTGTTTTTTTTTTAATTTTTTTTATATTTTTTTTTTAATTTTTTTCTTTTTAATTTCTTTCTTTTCTTTTCTCTTTAATTTTTTTTTTTTGCTATTTTACGCTTGTTTGATGAACTTTTTCGGAGAAACTGTCGAAAAATACGCGGCAGCAGCGGCAAAGTCAAAAAATCAGCAACCGCAGCGAAACTAATAGCGGTAATTATCACGCACCGGCTACAAATTATATACAAAACATAAATATCTGTGCGATTATGTATGTGTATGTATGTTTGTGAGTATATGTTTATCTAATAGATATGAAAGAATTGATACCGTCAAGTTAATGTCAGGTTATGTCAGCCAAGGTGTTTGAATGAACGTCCGACGAATGAGTTATGAATTTGCCGCCGAAGACTCCGATGACTCACGAAGCGCATGAAGAAAATGAAAATGCCTGCTGGGCTTTTGACGCGCAGCAATGGCGAAAGGTTGAAAGTACCGACACACCAACACCTCTGACAGCCGGCACAGCAGGTAAACAGCAGCAGCAGCAGCGTTGAAGGTACGAAATACCCATTTGTATGGGGCCACAAAAAGTGCTGAAGTAGCGCTGAAAGGGAAATGTAAACATATTTATGCGAAACATAAGAGCGCCGCATAAGCATAACCAATTTATGTATACAAACAAACAAAAGGTCGATCTGACTGCAAATGCGCCTGTATGGGTAAGTAAATTGCAGACAAGCAGACACAACAACAACTGTAGCAAGAACAAGAGTAATGTAGGGTGTTTATAAGAGCTTGTCGAATCAAACCTGTAATTAACAGCAAAATAACAAGAAACTAAATGCGTTAAAAGCAAACAACAATTTAGCAGACGTGTGAAATGCAGCTAAAAGATACCAGAATTGGAGAGCAAACAGACACACAGGCACATACACAAGTGTCTAGTACATATGTGGCAATTGCGGCTGAAAAGTAGTGCACGGCAAGCAAGGAAATGAGCTATGCAAAAGTAATTTGCTTAGAAATAAACGCTATGCGACAAATACGCAGAATGCAACAACAACAAACACACACAAAAAGCAAAATTTGAAGGAAGGGGGAAAATGAGGGCTAACTAACTGCCAAGCATATTCATTAGCTGCATTGAGAGGCTCATAAAAATGGTTGATGAAGTTATAACTCAAACTGGAGAGAAAAACGCACACACAGGCACACATATTGTACATAACAAACAAGCCAACATGCAAATGCGTGCAGCAACCTTTCGTTTTGGCGGCGGGTGTGGGGGCTTAATGCTTGAAATGTGTTAATTACGAACGTAAAATGTAACTGGGTCGATAGACTCTATTAGCCGGCGCAAACTGCTACTGCGACGCGCGTTTACGCACGCACATACATACACACATACAAAAAAAAATAAATAAAAAACAAACTAACACACGCTCACACAGTTTCACACGCATGGCGATTGTGTGGAAAAAACATGTCCAACTGGCTAATCTGGATAAAATGTTGCACGCCGACGGCACGCTAGCCACCCAAAAACGCTTACGACCAAAGCCACCACCGTTTGCCGTCGGCAGATGTAACCAGTTACACCGGTGTTTGGTGGCTGGTGGCTGGTGGCTGCTGCCTGGTGCGTGCCTTGTCGTTGTCGCTTACATATGTTGGAAATGATAGAATTACATAAAGCTGGAATGTTGCAAATCGAGTGCGCCGCCATATGCAGACATATGTATGTGTATTTGTCTATGCACTCGTTTTGGGGCGAAAATGCAGCAAGTTGAAAAAAATACACAAATATAGCAGGCAGTTAACAAGGACATGTTGTATTTTCGATTTCCGGTGTTAGAAAATGGATAATAAAACGCTTTATACGTTTGAATATTGACGAGTGGCTAACTAAGCGTGTGTGTTGTTGTGATATTTAACCGGAATAAATTTGAAAAAAATGCTCATAGTATGTCATGAAGCGAGAAATTTGTTAACGCTAACTCGGTTGTAAAGGTTCGAAAATAACTTAAAATAATTTACACAAATAAAATGTTTTCATACAAGACTTCCTCATCGATTCGATCGATAAGTTTGTATGACAGCTATATGTTATAGTTGTTTGATCTAACCAATTTCTGCGGCTAATGTAGCCTAGCTTTGCACAATAATTCATGCCAAATTTCTTGAAGATATCTCGTCAAATGAAAAAGTTTTCCATACAAGAACCTGATTTTGATCGTTCAGTTTGTATGGAAGTTGTATGCTAGAGTGATCCGATATCGGCGATTCTGACAAATGAGCAGCTTCTTGAGAAACAAAGAATGTGTGCACAATTTCAGAATGATTATGTTTAAATTTTTTTTAATTTATCGTTATTTAATCGATAAATATCTTGAATATAAATTTATCGATATTTAATCGAAATCTTTATTTTAAATTCTTAAAAAATAATCTCTATTAATTTGTTTTTCAAACTAGATGAATATTTTCGTGAAACAAATTTCTATGTTATCGATTTTTTAATTTTTCGACAACTTCTTTAATTCAGGTTATACATATTTTATATAATTTATCGATTTTAAAATAATAAAAGCCTAAGAGTAATTTCAATTTTTAATTTTTTTTTAAATCTAAATTAGTGATTTCGTGATTTTTTAATATATTTATTTATTACTTTAAAATATTTATCGATATTTAATATATAATTCAATTGAAAAAAAATAAATGTTACATTTTAGGTTATCGATATTTAATATATAATTTATTAATTATAAATATAATTTTATCATTAAATCGATAAGTACCTTTAGTCGTTAAAAAAAAGTCACAAATTTTATTTTTTTTTTTTTTTAAATTATCGATTTTTGCTTTAAGTTTTTGAATACTGTTCCATTTTTGGTAAGTAAATTCTCAAACCAAATATTTTTGTTACATTAACCTTTAATGGAATATCTTGATACCCAAAATATTGAAACTGTTTTTTCGCACATCCCACGACAAATAAGCACTTGACCTAGAACAACAGCATCAACTACTATAACAACAATAAACAATGTATAAACCCCAAGAACATAAATAACACGACAACAATGCCGGCAACTTGCACAGCGATTTGTCAAAGAACCCTCCAAAAATGTAAAGCACACACCCAAAAAACACTTAGAGAGTAGTGACGCATATGTGTGTAGCGCCATTGTCAGCTTTCCGCTTTCCGGCGGCAAAACTTCATCTGCAGCCAGGAAATCACTGTCTAATGGCAAACATTTGTAGATGTTGAATTTAATCAAGAACGCACATTTCACTCCCAACGGAGTCATAAAACAGCCATTATAAATGCACGCACACATACACGTATACACGTGCGTTTGTGGAGGTGAAGAAGTCGTTAGCGGTGAAACGGGGAGTTAGGCGACGAAAAAAGATGAAACACTGTTTAATGCCAAGTGACAATGAAGACAAGCATAACTACGTAGCTTATACAATCGCGTATAACGGTTAAGCAGCGCAAGATGGGGGAGGCGATCTGCTCGCAAACAAACCAGCGGGAGCGAGTAATAACAAAGGAAATGGGCATAAACGATTACAATGGGCATGCCACGGATGTTCGGCGTTGCTGGAGACGGTAAGGTGAGAGCCAGAGTTTAAATTTACATATTTGATTTAAAAACAATATGTGAGTTAGCACCAGCTAAGTTGAAACCAAAGCTGACACCAACACTATAGCGCTAAGTCAACAATTACAAAGAACTGGGAAATAGCCCAGACGCGCGCTCAGCAAAATCGTCAATTTCAGCAGTGCAATATCCGGCATGCGCCGATCAAAATTCTGGATCGATCTAAAAAGGGAATAAGCAAAATAAAACACTTGCAACAACATCCGGCATGCGCCAATTGCCAAGTGCTGACGCAGGTAGATTTAGGCAATATTAAGAATATGTTAATTAGTATTAAGAGTTAGTTGTTAAGTTGATTTCGACAAATAAAGGTCACTCTTGACCACAAAATTTTAATTTTTTTGACTTTATAACAAGTAAGTCATTAACTGGCGCCCGAGCTAAAGAAGAAAGCTTGATCGGTTCGCGAAAGTTAAAAGTGCCGTTATAAAAAAAAAAAAAAAAAAACGACGCGAAAAAAACAAGGTTAGCCTTTAACTGGTGACAAGTGGTCTCACAGGCCGAGCGGATTAAAGGATAAAAAAAGTAACCAACACATAAAGAACGTGAAAAGGATAGGAAAACCCTTCCTGGACGCTCCAGCGACACCGACAAGAAACAGCAACAAAAAGCCTACAAAACAAAAACAGTGTGAGGAAGTGTACCCTAGTACAAACACGGAACAGGACAAATACACACTCATCGGTTTCGAGGATCATCATGAAGCTGTATATAGTGTAAGTAGCTTAAGAAATATATGTAATTAATAATAAGACCAGAGAGAAAAAATTGTGAAAAAAGTTTAGGAAAAAATTTTTGTTATTAATAATAAATAAATTATTAAGTGAAGCTATAGTGTAAGTAAATATAAGTAACCAAAAAATAAAATACGGCTTGTACAGCCTATAAAATTAAATATTACTGAGGCTGCGATTCACCACCTTCGGGGGGACCCTCCAGCCTATAACATAAAAAAACACTGCGATTCACCACAAAAGGGACCCTCCAGTGATTTATCAACTAAACAAAAATCTAAATAAAAAGCAGATAATAACAACAAAAAAATGGCAAATCCGAATAATTTGATCAGACCACCCGTGTTAGGGAACAACATAACTCCCCCACCTGCCCAACAAATTTCCCCAGACTTAGCAAACATGATACGAGCTATGGTTTCCCAGGCTATAGAAGCCAGTGGACCAGAGCTAGTCAGGACCACTCTAGGCAATAACAATAACCCTATTATAAAAGATCAGACTATAGAAGAGCAATATAGGAATAATATGGCTGAAATGGATAAAGTCCCAGATGTCGTAAGATCCTTGAGAGAATTCTCAGGAAACGCCTCTGAGTTCAGCTCATGGAAAAAAAGTGTCGAGCGAATTATAAAGATATATGAACCCTTAAAGGGCACCCCAAAATTTTTCGGAATTCTAAATGTAATCCGGAACAAAATTATTGGAAAAGCGGACATAGCGCTAGAATCATACAACACCCCTTGGATTGGACAGCCATCTCCCGTTGTCTGACCACCCACTATGCCGATAAACGCGACATAGGCACTCTGGAATATCAAATGACGTGCCTCATTCAGGGAAGGAGCTCTATAAACGAATTTTATCAGAAGGTTTATAGTCAATTATCCCTAATACTTAACAAAATAGGATGCATGGAAATTGGCGAGGAGGCAGTCCATCTACTAACGGACAACTACCGTGCCAAGGCCCTGGATACTTTTGTGAGAGGACTTTCCGGTGACCTCCCGAGGCTTCTGGGTATAAAAGAACCCAAGACTTTACCAGAGGCACTACACCTTTGTCTAAAGCTGGAAAATCAAAGCTTTAGAGCACACCATGCCAACAACCAAGTGTTAAATGCACCATCAGTTCCCAGATATCAAAGTTTCAACTCTTTCATTCCTAGACAACAACCCCCATGGCAAGGCAGGTACAACCATTAAACTCACGATTTCCCGAATCAAGATTCTATCCCGAATTAGCCCATATACCTCACCCTCAGCAAACTTATCGCCAACCAAATTTGAGTCCCCATAGCTCCCAGCAATATCAAAATTCAAATTCGAATCCACACAATAGCTACCAACAACAAAACTCCTATAACCACTCTAGATATCCATATAACCAACAACCAAACTATCCTCCCCCAAGGCCACCTAAACCTCCTCAACCCATGGACGTGGACGAAAGCATCAGAACAAGAGCGGTAAATTATGTGAACCGCCCTAAGCCCCAAGAAACTGGCAAACGACCACTGAATGCATCCATGATCAACCACCCCCAGCGAAAGCTCAAAGGAACTTTCATATAGACACGGACGAAACAACTTACGACCCATACCAGGAAGACCAACATTATGACCAATACGACAACACCCAACAAATAGCTTACAGTCAGGAAACAGCTTACAATAATGTAGACAAAGAACCATATGACCTAACGGACGTACATTTTTTAGACTGAATAGCTCTTCGTTGCCCTATTTTCAATGCAAAACGAAGAGCGGCGAAATACTTAACATATTGGTGGATACAGGATCTAACAAAAACTATATCCAATCCGGTCTAGTTAAAAACGCAAAAGGAAACGATAACCCCTTTTTCGCCAACTCAGTTGGAGGAAAAATAAAAATTACACAACACACATTTTTAAATCTTTTCAACTTGGAAAACTGCAGACTTAAATTCTTTCTACTACCCACACTTAAGACTTTCCATGCTATATTAGGAAACGACAGTCTAAAAGAACTCTCAGCAGTCATACACACAAGAGAAAATTTCATGGTCATAGCAAGCACAAAAAAAATCTATCTAAGGCAATTTAGTATACAGAATGTTAATACAATACATATTCGAGACGATCATCCTATAACAATAGGTAAAGACGAAATAAGCCAGCTAACACGAAAACACCGCAACCTATTCTCAGAACCGAACGAAAAACTGACATACACAACAAAAGTAGTAGCAGAAATACGAACAATTTCCGACACGCCCATATATTCAAAATCTTACCCATACCCTATCAGTCTTAAACAAGAGGTGGAAGACCAAGTAAACAAATTATTGGAAGACGGAATCATCCGAAAATCAAGGTCACCCTACAACTCACCTGTCTGGATCGTACCCAAAAAGAACGACGCTTCAGGCGAAAAAAAGTTCCGAATGGTTATCGATTACAGAAAACTAAATACAGTCACAATTGCAGATAGGTACCCAATACCAGAAATAAATGAGGTTCTCTCTCAACTAGGAGAAAACCGAATTTTCTCTGTAATTGACTTAAAAAGCGGTTTCCATCAAATTCCTCTTAAGGAATCTGACGTGGAAAAGACAGCTTTTTCAGTGAACAATGGAAAATATGAGTTCACTAGACTGCCATTTGGTTTGAAGAATGCCCCGTCTATTTTCCAACGGACATTGGACGACATACTAAGGGAACATATAGGACGGATATGCTATGTATATATAGATGACATTATTATATTTAGCAAAGACGAAAAAGAACACTACGAACATATAGACACAATTTTTGACACCCTTACAAAAGCAAACATGAAAGTGCAAGTCAACAAATGCGAGTTCTTTAAAAAACAAGTCGAGTTCTTAGGGTTTGTAGTATCCTCCGATGGTATTTCAACAAACCCATCCAAAGTACAAGCAATAGCCAACTTCCCCTATCCTCAGACGATCAAAGACTTAAGATCATTCTTAGGCTTATCTGGTTATTATAGACGATTCATCAGAGATTATGCTAAGCTAGCAAAGCCGTTAACATCCTTACTTCGAGGTGAAGAAGGAAGAATGTCTAAGAGCAGTTCAAAAAAAATCCAAATACAATTAAATGAAGAAGCAAAGGCAGCATTCAATAAAATCAAGAACACGTTGACATCTAAAGACGTAATTCTGCAATATCCCGATTACAACAAAGAATTCAGCTTGACTACAGATGCCTCAAAATATGCCATAGGCGCGGTCCTGGAGCAAAATGGCAAACCAATCACCTTCATTTCAAGAACATTGAACAAAGCAGAAGAAAACTACGCGGTAAATGAGAAAGAAATGCTTGCCATAATTTGGGCACTCAACTCCTTTAGGAACTACCTATACGGTACAGCAAAAGTGGTAATACACACTGACCACCAGCCCCTTACATATGCCCTAAGTAATAAAAATAACAACTCTAAGCTAAAACGTTGGAAAGCAATACTCGAAGAGTATAACTATGAATTAAGATACAAGCCCGGAAAATCGAATGTAGTTGCAGACACTTTATCTAGACCATTTGAATTAAATTCATTATCAGTTGCTACCCACTCCGATGAAAGCTCATCTCATAACCTAATCCCCTCTGTGGAAGGACCCATAAACGCCTTCAAAAATCAACTTTGGATCTCTTTAGGAGAAGAAGACAGCTATCAGTTTAAAATACCATTCCCGACCTACCATAGACATCTAATTACCAAACCCAATTTTTCAATGGACAACCTAGTGGCATTATTAAAACGTTACCTAAACCCTTCAGTCATAAATGGCATAATTACCTCCGAAGAAATAATGGGAAAAATCCAAGAGGTCTACCCCCTACATTTTTCCAATTACAAAATCCGCTATACCCAAACTAAAGTAGAAGACTTAATAAACGAAGACGCCCAAAACGAAGAAATTTTGAAAGAACACAAACGAGCACACAGAAATAGAGATGAAAATAAGAAACAACTCATACAAAAAGTCTACTTCCCCAAAATGAAAGCAAAAATAGAAAATATTATTAAGCAGTGTAAAGTTTGTAAGGAACATAAATATGATCGTCATCCCAACAAACCGAAATTACTCGAAACCCCAATTCCCCAATATCCCGGTGAAATAGTTCACATAGATATCTATACTACAGAAAAACACCTGGTCTTAACGGCATTAGACAAATTTTCAAAATACGCACAAGTTAAATTAATAAGATCAAAAGCAATAGAAGACATTAGAGAACCACTACGAGAAATAATCTTTTCTTTCGGAGTACCGAAAACAATAGTCATCGACAACGAAAAATCGCTAAACTCAGCTTCCATTCAATTCATGGTTGAAGATCAACTGGGAATTGAAATATTTAAAACACCCCCTTACACAAGTACAGTCAACGGTCAAGTGGAAAGATTTCATTCCACACTATCCGAGATCATGCGTTGCCTTAAAACAGAACAAACTCATCGCTCGTTCCAAGAACTTTTAGATAGATCCACATATGAATACAACTACTCCATACACTCCGCAACAGGGAAACGACCGATAGAGACATTTTTCGGCAGACGAGTTTCAATAGACCCCGAACAATACGAAAACTCACGCAGAGAAAACATAAACATACTTAGGAAAAGACAAGTGAAGGACTTAGAAACTCATAACAAAACAAGACAACCCATAAAAACATATTCCCCTGGTGACATAATTTACGTCAGGATAGATAAACGATTAGGATCCAAACTTACCGCTAGATATAGGAAAGAAATAGTAAAGGAAGACAAATCTAGCGTGGTAATAACTGAAAAAGGACGGACAGTACATAAAAGTAACATCAAGACCTAGAAACACTAATAATCTTTAAATTCTCTTATAAACGTATAATTTTTTTTTTTTTCAGACTTCTCGTACATTTAGTGTACGCAGACTTTAAAATTATAGACTATACGAACTCACAACTAGCAACATTTGACACAGGACTGACGAAAATTCAAACTGGAACCTATAGGATAATACACAAAGTTGATCTAGATGCATGCCAAAATGCATTAAATGAAATAAGCACCACTGTAAAATCAAAGATTACTAATGAAAACCCCCTTTTACCCATCCTAATTAATGAATTAAATCTAGCACAAACTTATCTAAATAGACTTAAACCAAAAAGATTTAAGAAGTCTATAGACACGATAGGAAAAGTATGGAAATGGATCGCGGGAAATCCCGATCATGATGACCTAGTTACACTGGAGAGCCAAATAAATAACATAGTAGACAATAACAACAATCAAGTAACAATAAATAAAATAGTTTTTGATAGGATAAATAAGATAACAGCCGTTTCAAATAAAATTTTGAAAGCCGTTCAATCTAGCGAAGACATACAGCACAATGTTGCTATAGAATTAAAATACAAACTTAGAGTTATAAAGGAAGAAATTATCAATATAGATTATGCGATTCATTGGGCTAAAGCCAGAATTGTAAATTCATATATTTTATCAAACGAAGAATTAGAATTAGTTAAATCTGTAATTTTAAAGAATAATCTTACATTAAATAATGTTGAAGAATCATTAGAACTAGCAGATGTAAAAATAGCTTCAAATAACACAATGTTATTTTACATAGTAAGCATACCATTAACAAATGAAGAAATTTGTGAATCAATTCTAATTAAACCAATAAAAAAGGAAAAATATATTAACAAAATCCCTTTCGAGGACATTGTAACTTGTAATGATAATAAAATATTTGCCATTAAACTAAAATGTAAAGAAAACAACAATATTAGAATTTGTAATCATAGGAACATTATAGACATTAGTAACACTACCTGTGTCCCACAACTACTAAAGAGCGAACCAGCAGAGTGCACATTAGTCAACAATCAGCACATCCCTTCAGTTGAAAACATCTCACCTGGAATAATTCTACTAAACCAGTACAAAGGTACAATTCAAATTGACAACCAAAAAATAACCCTTGAAGGATCATATGCAGTGCAATTCCACAATTCCACGGTTATAATCGACAACCAGAAGTACTCTTTTAACGAGATACTAACCAGCAAACCCCTGCCTGCTATACTGCAATCAAATATCCCCTCAAACAAGGAAGAAGAAATTTTAAGCTTAGAAATGTTGAAAGAACTTCACATTAATAACACCAAGCGGTTGGACGCATTGAAAACAACCCACACAGCAGCCCTAGTAACAAATTTTTCGCTAATGATCATTAGCATTATCTTCATAGCAAGTTTGATTATCAAGTTAATCATGAAAATAAATTTCAAGGCAGAACCAGAGCTATCGAGCTACAATCCAAACGCCAATGAGGCCGATACTAAAAAAGTCGCAACACCCGAAATGCCTTACTTAACAGAACCCACAAGCCCAGTTTTTTAATCCAAACAAACGAGGACGTTCGTTTTTGGCGGCGGAAGAGTTAGCACCAGCTAAGTTGAAACCAAAGCTGACACCAACACTATAGCGCTAAGTCAACAATTACAAAGAACTGGGAAATAGCCCAGACGCGCGCTCAGCAAAATCGTCAATTTCAGCAGTGCAATATCCGGCATGCGCCGATCAAAATTCTGGATCGATCTAAAAAGGGAATAAGCAAAATAAAACACTTGCAACAACATCCGGCATGCGCCAATTGCCAAGTGCTGACGCAGGTAGATTTAGGCAATATTAAGAATATGTTAATTAGTATTAAGAGTTAGTTGTTAAGTTGATTTCGACAAATAAAGGTCACTCTTGACCACAAAATTTTAATTTTTTTGACTTTATAACAAGTAAGTCATTAACTTGTGTACATATGTATGTATGTATGTGTGTAATTGAGGAAAGAGAAATTGTCAAATAATTTCCAATTTCAATTTAAAACTCGCCGAGTCTATGGAAAAATTGGGGTAGAAGGAGAGGGCGACAAAGGGAGAAATTAAAACAAAGCGCAAAAAAGCCAAACACAAAGCATAGATAAATAAAGAGATAAGCAAATTTGCTGCAAAAGGAAATTTCAGCGCAAAAAATCACAACACTCCACGCAAAATAGCGCTGTGCTGCGGCTCACGAACGAAGCGCGAGTGGGTGGGCGGCCGGATTACAATTAAAAGCTTGTGCTGATGCGCTGCTGTCACCAGAATTTACT
Organism: Bactrocera zonata; assembly: GCA_037783105.1. Taxonomy (NCBI): domain Eukaryota; kingdom Metazoa; phylum Arthropoda; class Insecta; order Diptera; family Tephritidae; genus Bactrocera; species Bactrocera zonata. The sequence continues at coordinate 23,348 of JBAWJQ010002106.1, forward strand.
CATGCGAGTATGTTGGCATATGTACAAATATGCGAGTGCTGTCCGCCTACAAAACATAGCGGCATACAGTGGTGGTCCTTGGAATGTAAACGCGGCTGTCAAGGTTAGTTATTTGGCATACTTATTAGTATTTCAGATGTTGTTACTTCAGTATTTGTTGTTGTTGTAGCGGCATAAAATACTGTGTAAACATTTTCGGACACACTTTGAGAAATTGTTGTTGTAGAAAATTTAAATTGAAATTAAAAAAAAAATTTATAATTATTGTTGTAGCGGCATACAATTTTAACATTTTGGATTTTTTTTTAATTTGCAATTTTTTTGTAACATTTTGGATTTTTTAGAAATTTTAGTATTTTAAAAATTATTTTTAAATTTTTTGTTGTAGTGACATAAATATTTTATAACGAATTTTGAGAAGTTGTTGTTGTAGAAAATTTAAATTGAAACATTTTTATTTTTTTTTTTTTTGTTGTAGCGGCATACATTTTTTTAACATTTTGGATTTTTTTTTTAACATTTTGGATTTTTTTCACTTTGCCTTTTTTTAAAAATTCTAGTATTTTTTAAAATTATTTTTAAAATTTTGTTGTTGTACAGATTTTTTTTAAAGAAATTGTTGTTGTGTAAAATGTTTAACTTATTTTTAAATTTTTTGTTGTTGTAGTGACGTATTTTGACTTTTGTAGAATTTTTTAAACTTATTTCTAAATTTTTGTTGTTGTAGCGATACTTTTAAGAAATTGTTGTTGTGAAAATTATGTAAATTATTTTTTGATTTTTGTAAAATTTTTGAAAATTATTTTCCAAGTTTCTCTTGTTGTATCGAATTTTTTTTAAAGAAATTGTTGTTGTGGATAATGTTTAAATTCTTTGTTGTTATAAAGACAACATTTTTTATAATTATTCGAAAATTTGCTAGAAAATGTTGGAAACTTTTTAATTATTATTTTTTCTAACTTTTTAATTATTTTTTTTATTGTTTGCGACAGTTTTATTTCTTGTTGTTGTAGAGGAGTTGATATCGGTATATTTCCTATTATATTTAAAGTTTTATTGAATATACGATCGTACCTCGCGTTCCAGCACATTTTAGGTGAACATAGGGTTGCGTTTTGGTACTTTAGTGCACTGTACTCAGAGAGTGCTCAGAGTGAGACTAAGTCTACATCATTTTCTGCGATCTTTATCGCATATTTTTGCAACAGTTTGCAGGGTTTTCTGGATAGATTACTTTTTAAAAAATCTTTGCCGGCTTCTCGGGGAAACAGTTTTGGCACAAAATTTGGATTCCAAACAACTTTTTTAATATTTTCCACTATTTTTCAAACTGAACTATTTCAAAGTTTAAATAAAATCTAATTTTTCGTCATTTAATGTACAGAACTGGAGTTTTACGTAAATATATAAATGTAAATACCGTTATATACGGTCCTAGCATGGGCGCGCGAAATTATTTTTCGGGCCGTCAAAGTGTAACGAACGGAAATCAGCTAGCGAAAAAGGCAATATAAGCGATGATGAAGATGTGATGTATGGAAAACAACCCCGAGGGCTTCGACACACTCAAACACACACACACATACAAATCAAAGAGAGTGCCACCGAAATGCGAAAGCCCGCAGCGAACAAAGCAATGATGTCGGGTGATTACTGTTGCCGCCCACAGCCGCCAACGCGTAAAATTCAATTAATATAGCAAACAACCGAACAACAACAACAGCAACAAACAGAAATTGGAGTACAACCGAGCAACAACAACAGCAAACAGAAAGTGGAGTACGTACTTGCAATCAAAGGTTGACGCATAAAAGCGAAAAATTGAATTGATATGTATGAATGAGTCAAAAAAGCGACGAAGAAGAACAAGAAGCAGTAGCAAAAAAGAAGAAAGTAAAAACAATGCGTGCTACAATTAAAACAACAATAACATTTGCAAAAGAATAACAGCAGAAGGCAACAATGCCAAGCAAAAACAACAATCGTAAAAGCAGTAGCAGCAGCAGCAGTAGTAACAACAACAATAATTGCACCCCCGCAAGCCGTCAGAGCAATAATCAAGGCTAACAACATGTTTAGCTAATTAACACAAGGCCAGCAAAAAGCAAGTGCGATGTATAGCCGGGCGCAATAAAGCGCAAAAACACAAAGGAAAATGCACGTACGCGCACACATACACACCCAAGCACATGAATGAATGAAGAGGCATGTAGCAGGTAGCAGCACCGGCAGCAACATAGCCAACAACCGGCAACAATGTTGCGGAAACACAATGGATTGCATAAAACAACAACTACAATGACAACAACAACTACCAACAACTACAACGACAGCAATAGCGAGAGCAACAACAACAATTGCATGGGCAACAACAAAAATGGCATGTGCAACAACAATAACAATAGATTTAATGACTGAGCGCAACATGTAGCATATCAGCAGGCGCTTACCATGCTCGGCCTGCCAATGCAGGTGGCACAACAAAAACAAACACACACACACACTTACATACACTTACATTTTGGAATGTAAACAACGGCAAAAGTGAACAGCAGCTGTTGTGCCGGGCCATAAAAGTAAAACACAGACGGTGGAAGGAAATGCAAAAGCTAAGTACAACTGCAAAAACAATAACAATAACAACAACAATGGCGAAAACAAAAAACAACAATAAAAGCAATTACGAAAAACAACAGAAATCGCTTGCGAAAACAAAAACAAATGCAATAGCAAATTCAGACAACAACAACAACTGTTACGGCAACAACAACTCAATAGACATTGTACGAGCCCACAGTGGGCCGGCGATAAAATCAACAGCAATAATAAAACCATCAGCAACAATAAAACAATTACAATAACATACTAAAGTCGTTGAGCAAAAAACAGTTAGACTATAACAACAACAAACTGCTGCATTGTGGCTGTAGGTTGTAGCATAGCAGCACGGCATGCCTCACCGGCAGCCGGCAGCGCCTAGTGCTGCATTGTGCTTGTGGAGTACTTTCGGTTTTGAGGTTAGGGAAGTTGCTGCATGCCGAAAGGGTTGCGCTGCGCATTGTGCAGTGTTGGTAAAATTTAAATTCATTGCCGGCAAATTTAAAGCGGAAATATGTTTTCAATGTCAGTTAATTCTTAGCGAAATTGAGCGTGGCGCATTATGTTGAAAAATATACCTGAAATTGATTTTTTATTAAAAAAAAAAAAAACAAAAAACAGTAAATAACGTTATATTCGACTGCAGCTGATACCCTTTTCAAAGAAAAAAGTTCTTTCATTAACTTGATTTTGTTTGATCAGTTTGTATGGCAGCTATATGCTATAGTGGTCCGATCTTGACAATTTATTCGCAGATTGTACCGTTGCTTTGCACAATAATTCGAGCCGAATTTCGTGAAGATATCTTATCAAATGAAAAAGTTTTCCATGCAAGCATTTAATTTTGATCGTTCAGTTTGTGTGGCAGCTATATGATATAGTAGTCCGATTTGAACGATTTATATGTATAGTGAGCAGTTGCTTTGGTAAATATTCCATACAAAATTTCGTGTAGATATTTTGTCAAATAAAATAGTTTTCCATACAAGCATTTGATTTTGATTGATCAGTTTGTATGGCAGCTATATTCTATAGTGATCCGATCTGAACAATTTGTTCACAGATTGTAGCGTTGCTTTGGACAATAACACATGCCAAATTTTACAAAGATATCTTCTCAAATAAAAAAGTTTTCCATACAAGCATTTGGTTTTGATTGATCAGTTTGTATGGTAGCTATATGCTATAGTAGTCCGATCTGAACGATTTATTCGCAGATTGTACCGTTGCTTTGCACAATAATTCGAGCCGAATTTTGTGTAGATATCTCGTCAAATAAAAAAGTTTTCCATACAAGCATTTGATTTTGATTGATCAGTTTGTATGGTAGCTATATGCTATAGTGATCCGATCTATACAATTTGATCAGAATTTGTAGCGTTGTTTTGGACAATAACACATGCCAAATTTTTTAAAGATATCTTCCCAAATAAAAATGTTTTCCATACAAGCATATGATTTTGATCGTTCAGTTTATATGGCAGCTGTGTTCCAAAGTACTCCGATAACGGCGGTTCCGTCAAATGATCAGCTTCTTGAAGAAAAAAGAGTGTTTTCAAAATTTCAGATCAATAGATCTGATTTCATATCGATAGATCTAGAAAAAATATCCGGCTCCCAGGGTCTATCTTTACTTCAACTTTAAAAGAAAAAGTTCATTTAGTTGCCTGGACCAAATACTCTCTTTGATAGTTCTATAGAAGTTGAATAGGCACTTGGAAGAGTGTTGGAGTTTCGCTGAGAACTAGAGAATGCATCTAACTCTATGAGTTTTCGATATTACTTAAGGGGGTATTCTACTCTAGAATTTTGAAAAACTCGAGTTTTTGCATATATTTAAAGTTTAGACTTTCAAAAATATGACCTTGGAAGGATTTTTCAAAATTCGACCTATTTTCGGAGATACAACCGATTTTGTGAGGTGGCGTCCGTGTTCACTAAAATTGTCTCCTAAACTTTAAACGCGTTTTTCTCGAAACTACTTTTTTCACACGGTGCCGGCATTATTCCAACCGATTTACTTGAAATTTTGTGTGCACCTTCTTTATATAATCCTTTATCGTTCCTACCAGCATCGTGTCAAAATTTTTGTTTTTAATATTAAAAAAAAATTCAGAAATTTCAAAAAAAACATAGTAAAAATGATTTTTATTTTCAGGCAGTCGCCATTTAAAAAAAAAAAAAAATCGTGTTTCCTGAGGTAGGGACGATAACAGCATCCTTACTGATTAAGAATTTCTTTTGATTTTTTTAGACCACCAGGAGAGTCAGGATCAATGTCACGAGGATGCGCCATTTTTTGTTACACCTGTCTCACCTCCCAAAAAATGGATAGTAAAAATATTTTCGGTTTTTTTTTAAATAAAATTCAAAAAACAGCCTAAAATTAGATTTCTAGAGTAGAATACCCCCTTAAAGCGTTATAGCAGAAGTCGGATCCCCGAGAAAGACGACGACGATATGGGTTTCGATCTCTTCGACTAAACAGCTCAACACTAAAGTTCTAAACAGTTTCCAGAAAAACTCAAACTAACACTTTTCCTTTAAACTAAAATGCAGTTCTTAGCTTTGGAAAGAGTTCCAAATAGAAAAACGGTCTCAATTGTGTGTTTGCAAGTCAAAATACGCTTCTCGAGCCAAGTTCTTTTCTGGAACACAACAGTAATTCGCCAATTTTATTGCAGTGTTAGAAATCACAGGTTACTTTAGCAACACGATCTTAGTGAAATAACTAACTAAATAGATCTTAATCTAGTCCGGCTCCTTTAAGTTAGTTAACAGCATGCTGACTCATAGAATCTACATATAAAAAGAAAGAGGCGGAGGAAAATCTGGCCAGACGGTCTTTGCAGATTACGTCGCCTTTGTTTTGGGGATAATGGGTATGAGTTGGGATACCGACACTGGAGACACAATACAAAGGACTTCAAACAACAAAGTCATTTGTATAGCAACTGAAAAGAATAGATTATTATTATATTTCAACAATAGATTGGACGGCAGCCACGTTTTTGGGAGCAACAATAGGACTCTAGATGAGAGAAAAGAAATTAAGCAACATTCATTCAATGAAATGATGAAAGTTCAAAACAGAATAATAGCAAATCACTAAGCTAAATAGAATAAGTATTATGCGAGTATATTGAAGTAAGTGCATATGTTCTACTAATATGTGGCTGTGAAGCTTTAGAAAACTCGGAAAATTATTCAATTGTGCGTGCTTTTGCAGCACTGGCGCATGCTGGGAGCAATATAACGGCACAATGGCATAGTAATTACAATAATAATAATAATTTGGCGAATGTAAGTACAATGTGGAGCAAAGTAGCGAAAATCCGCACTGTGTAGACTGGGGCCAAAAGACAACAACAGCAACAACAACAATAACAATAAAAACTTGGCAACAAAAAAGGAGAATGCAAATACAATGGCGCTGCACAACACAAGCAACAATAGATACAATGGATGTGCCAAAAAGGGGCGTCGCGGTAAGGAAGTGAGTACAAAATAGAAAAGCAGAGAGAAAGGAAACGCGAACATGGCTAAAAGGCCGCAAGCACACTCCCATACATACATACATACATACATACATACATTCATACATTCATACATGCATACATACATACAAAAAATGCAACGGAGCATAAGCGCAAATAAACAAGAGTGAAAGAGAGACGATAAGCCAGTGAGTGAGTGAGCGAGACAGCGCGCGAACGAGCGAGCTTGGCCAGTGATGCAAAACAAGCAACACCCATTGCAAACAAAAGCAAATACAATAACAAAAGCAAATAATAAAACACAAAACAACCAGACAAATTGCCCAGCAGCAAACACACGCACACACACACAGCCAGAAATACATTTACATACAACTTATTGCTTGGTTTGTTTGTTCGTGTGCGGCTGAGTTGAGTCAAAAAGGACAATATGGCTGGCTGGATGGCTGTATGGCTGTATGGCTGGCAGTCGGACGCCGGACAAGCAGGAAGGCTGGATAAAAGCCTCAAATCGAGAGCCAAAGCATAACAGGAAATACATAAATTTGCAAGTCGAGTGTGCCAAGGACGAAGAAGTGCGCCTTTCATTCAGCGTACGCTTGCAAAAGGCGAAAGGCGCAGCAGCAGCAGCAGCAAGCGTTGGCAATACGGAAATAAACAATACAAATAAATACAAAGCGTTGCAAGTTCAAAGGAGGCGGTTTACATTGCATACAAAATAGACCGAGAGCATGTTGTAGTTGAGCGCTAGTAGTGGAGGTGGCAGGAAATTATAAACAACAGCAACAACAATTAAAAATAAAAGCGGCAACATATGAGTGGTTGGTTGGTTGGTTGGCTGACTGGCGCTGGATGACTAACTCAATGAATGGCGGGCTGGCTGGTCGCATGGATGGACGCTAGGATGGATGGATGGATGGATGGATGGATGGCTGCGTGAAAGCATGGCTGGAGTGATGGCTGTATGGTTGGAGTGTTGGTTGTTTGGTTGCTTGATTGTTTTGTTGAAGGATCAGCGATAACAAAACATAGATAATGAAACAAACAAAATGTATTTCTGTACAAACAATAGTCGACAATTAAATGGAGTAAAGCACTTTGAAAGCAAAATTACACCCAAACACATACACAGTGTATTACACACACAGAGACACATCCATATTTAAATGTAAAAATACAATGCCAACAATAAGTTGGGAAAAAAAAGTAGAGAAAGTAAAACTTTTTGAAGTGGAGATTGCGCTGCGATAGGCTGCGTGTGAGTGTATTGGGCATATCCATGTGGCATGCGATAATGATATATGTAATTAAAGGCCTTTTAACTAGCCCCAATCAAGGAAATGGTTAATGTTATATGTGCACATGCAAACATACACGTATGTTTGTATGTATGTCTATCAAACACACATACATATGTACATATGCACATATGCAAATATACTCTGCCGTCGAGTTCAGGCAGTCGAGCGCTTAATTAAAAAAGACAATCTTTCTCGCCATGCTTTAATTGACTTTGAAAGAGGACTTGTACTCGTTGGTTGCAGGATCCCACTTACATATGCGAGGGTTGGAAGCGAAAGTTTGCACACCGAAAATGATTAGATAGTGTAGCGAAGAATCCACAAAGCGCAAATAACACTAATATAACGCAAACAGCAAATTAGTCCAAAAAACTAATTAAAAAAAGTATATCAAGTGTCGAAAAGAGAATTTGAAATTTGCATTTTCGAGCCAATGAGGACGTTATAATGAGGCTAAAAGCACACATACTTACATACATATGTACATATACACCTTATATAAACAAACACAAACTAAAACAGCACTGCTATCGGCCGAAAAGCTTCACAGAGCAGCCATGAGGCGTACCGAGGCGGCTTTACGAGGTCATAAAGACTTACAAGTTTCAAAAAGTTTTTTTTTATGACTTAAAAAGGCATTTTCTTCTTATATCAGTAAAGGTCGCAATTTGGCGCCAATTCGATATACCAAGCTGCACTTGGTCCTTCTCCATCTGATCTCTCCAACGGAGTAGAGGTCTTTCTCATCCTCTGCTTCCCCAAGCGGGTACTTCGTCGCATACTTTCAGAGCTGGAATTGAGAACGTTGAGTAGACTTATCTCACGGCGGTTGGCGCAGGTTGTGGGGTCTCTCTTTTTGTGGATTGGACAGAGCACACTTAATTTCCAATCGTTGGGCGAGTTTTCGTCCGACCATATTCTACAAAGAAGCTGATGAGCATGTTCCTTATCAGTTCTGCGCCGCCGTATTTGAATAGCTTGGCCGGCAATCCATCTGCTTCCGCTGCTTTGTTGTTCTTCAGACGGATAATTGCTATTCGAACTTCTTTATGGTCGGACAATGGAACGTTCGCTCCATAGTCATCGATTGGGGAATCGGATTCATGATCTCCTGGTGTAGAAAAGTGTTAATTCCGTAAATTTAGAATGCTCTTCCGATCAGTCACTAGATCACCTCTAGGGGTTCTACAAAAGTATGCTCCGGTCTTGAAACTTTCTGTTAGTCGCCGCATCTTTTCGTAGCAATTTCGAGCTTTACCCCTGTCGACCAGCTTGTCATCCTCTTTGTACTCACGCTTCGAGCATTATCTGGCAAATATAAATCTGCGACAGAGACGTTTGATATGATCAAGCAGAGTTACCAAGTTTTACGTGGAAGTCCTCAAGAGACTCAAACGAAGGGCCAATAGCCTTTCTTGTGAACACCTACTTAACCAAGGTTGGCATCCCAACGCAGCCGCCCTACAACCCAGATGTGGCGCCTTCGACTTTTTTGTTTGTTTACCTGAGAAGGCCGATGAAAAGCAAGCAACGTTACGTAAATACATATGTATATATATGTATGTAAATTCCCAAATTCATGCGCCAAAAACTAGTAGTACCGCAAAGCAATATAAAAAAATACATCCAAAAAAATACCAATTAAAACAACAAATTATAAAAACAAAAACAACAAAGAAATGTTAGTAAAAAATAATTAAATTAGCACTAAGCCGTCTGCATGGTATTCTAAAGCATTTACTGCCAATGGACTTGCTGCCGTCGGTGGTTGCTCTATGTTTTTGCAGCTGCAGCGCAACTAACGGATAATCGCTTGCACTCAAAACAGCGGCAGTAACGAACAAAAAAAAAAAACAGATTTCGATTAGACTCTTTAGTTGCGCTTTTCGTATTAGTATTCATGGTTTCAGTGCTTAACACAAACACACAGTTTTGTTTATTTATTTAACGGTATTTTAAAATTTAGAGAACACGTGCTCTTGCCTCTTGACGTGAACTGATTTCAAATTACACCAAAATATTGATTTAGCTGGCACAAAAGTGTTGGAAACCATGTAATTAAGCTTATAACGTAGTGTTTATAGGTTAAATATGTGTTAGGGTTTGTTTGCAACGTCGTGGTGAATTATACGGGTTTGTGGATTAATTTTTTTTCGAGGTAGCGCTGATTTTAGGTGACAATTGAGTATCTATGGTCTTAAGCTGGCACAAGCCTGACAATAGCTTTGCTTAAGGTCGTATGTAGTTGGCAACGCAAATCCAATTTCATTACATGAACGCCGGCGGCGTCATTGGGCCGTACTTCTTCCGTGATGATATGGATTTGGACAATACGTGGATCCAACAGGACGAATGTCACAACCGATTTATTGATAACCAAGTTTGATGAACGTGTTATTTCACGAAATGGTCCAGTCAATTGGCCGCTTCGATCGTGCGAATAGACGCCGTTAGAGTCAAGAGACTAGAGTCTAAGTCAAGTCTATGGTCTATGCCAACAAGCCAGTGACGATTGATGAACTTCGTACGAATATCGAAGGTGAAATTGCAGCAGTATCGGCCGATTTATGCTTGATAACCGGACTTCTGCCAGGGTGCCCGTGGTAGCCGTGCAAAAGAAATTGAGCCCCATACATAATGGCATCGAATGTATTTTGAAAGGTTTCAAGAATTTCATTGATATCCCAAACCGATTTTGTTTTATAAAAAATTCGTTAGTTTTCCATAAATGACAGTTTTCCATACAATGACCTAGCAGTTTTTGAGCTGATCAAAAAACAAGTTTTGGCAGGTCAAAAATTACCAAAATTTCGAGGAAAACTCAACTTTCAACTCATTGTACGCACAATATTTTCTAGCAGAGAATTTTCTTCTGGCTTTATCCAAGGAGAAGGCGGAAATCCTTGCAGCAGTAGAGGATCCTTCTCGTTATCAAAACACAAACCTACGAGCGGTACATAGCCTTCAAAGATTGTCGAGAGATCGTTGAAGACATGTCTCGTTCTGAACGACTCTCTCTTAAAGAGATGGCAAGAGAGCTCGACATCTCTCGCGAGTTCGTTCGAATAATTTTGGTGTATAATTTTGGTATGAAACGCGTTATTGCTCGACTCGTTCCGTTAAAGCTGATTTTTTTTTCAAAAAGAGTACCATAAACAGATCCCTTTGAACATGCTTGATCGTGCAAATTCCGAACCGACATTAATGGAGAGCGTTATAACTGCCGATGAGACATGGGTGTATGAGTTTGACATGCAAACAAGTCAACAATCATAGGAATGGTGGGAACGGATAAGCTCAAACAAAAAAAAAAAACACACCAAAGCCGCCCAAAAATCAAGGTGATGCTCGTTGTTTTCTTCGATATTTGAGGTTTCGTGCGTCGTGAATTTGTTCCGGAAACACATGCGGTCAATAAGCAGCCATATTGAGACATTTGCGTGAGAAGATCCGTGGATAACGGCCGGAATTGTTGAAGAACAATTCAAGGAGTTTACGCGATGATAATGCACCAACGTAAAGAGCCACAATTGTGACCCAAAATGAAGCCAAAAATGCAATAAATACCATCGATCAACCACCGTATTCACCAGATTTGGCTCGGTGTGATTTGTTCGTAGTCCCCAAACTGAAATTGCGGCTTCATGAAACCCGTTTTTAGTCGAACGTAGAGATAAAAAGAAATTCCTTGGAGGAGCAGAGAGGTCTGATCCTAAAAAGTGCTTATGAAAAATATTTCGTGGACTGAAAAACTAAAAAGTGCTTATGAAAAATATTTCGAGGACTGAAAAACTCGTTGGCATAAGTGGTGCGGATTGCTTTGAAGGCATGAATTTCAGAATACACACTTTGAATAAAAATACTGGAGAATATTTCTGGCTATACTATAAAAATATTTAAAGCACGTTTATATTGAAATTTTAAGATTTTTAAGGTACATACATAAGTATATTCAAGATTTATCAGCAACTAGGCTCTACAAAAAACGCTCTATAAAAGCTGAGTTATTTTTGAAATTTTGGAAATTGTAAATACTGTCCACTCCCTCACTGTACAATTCCTCCCTGATTAGTTGATGCGTAACACATTAACTCGATATATAAATATAATACAGGTGGAACTCTAATCCCAAACATTAGCAATAAAATAATCTGCTCTGAAACTTCTTGCTTCTACATCATTAGCGCCAGCTAAGTCCATCTGGCCACCTGTCCATCAACATAAATCCATAATTCCATGTGCATTCAACGACGGCCTTTCATGGTTATTAACGCAACTAGGAGATAATCTGCAGCACAAAGCATTAAATCACCCACACATAATAAAACTATTTGCCCCCGAGAAATTTGCGCAAACTCCGCAAAAACCAATAATGTGCCTGAGACGCCAAGGAAACCGCGGCGTAAGTCGACACAAACACACGCACCGGGCAGCGCCGAACAAAGCATAAGTAATTACGCAGCCTGGGCGTGGCAAGCCGCACCGAGTCAAGTCGAGAGGACGCGGCTACTTAAGGGATTACACACGGCGTGATCGAATGCCACATAAAATAACAGCTTCATATTGAAACAAAGCCAAGAACAAATTGTGTAACCAGAGATTACGACAAGGGATTAACACCTAGGCAACATGAAGGCATGGTTGTGCAACAAAATCAGATGACAAAAACAAAGGTTTGTTATAAACAATAGAAAAGTATACTTATATTGTACGAGTATGTATGTGTGCGTAGGATTAAAGCTTAGACTTGCCAAAATGACAAAGGTTGCAGAAGCAATAATAATGGCGACTCAGTTGAGGAGCGCTCACTTTGTGTAGCGAACAACGGTGTTTTCGTATGTATGTATATGTAAGAGCGCGAGGAGGTGTCAGCTGACAGCGAGCGCAATTGTATCATATTATTACTTTATAACGGTTATGTAATATGCCAATGGAAGGAATGTAGGAAGCACTTGGCTTAGGTGTTGTCTGCAACCACAGCACTCTGGCCTGAAGAACAGCGTGTACTCAATAAATAAAGGGTGTTGCTTATTGAAACAGGTGTTAAATAATGGCCGAGGGTTGTTTGCTCTGCTGCCGCACTACGGCGCATAAAGGAACTGGCTAGGCAGCAATACATACATAATAATGCCGAGGAACCTAAACGTGAGTAGAAGACTTATTGAAATTGATTTCATTCAATTGTCTGCTATTCTATGTATTTAAAATGGTAAAATTGATTTCAAAGAACTTCGGGTGCGTAACACGCTCTGCGTGTACATTAGTGTCTAACAAGCTAAGCGTAAGAAATAAATTGAATGGAGCTAAAATTTATAAAAGAAGAGTACAATGAATAAAATTAATGAGTTTAACATAAGAAAAAATCTCTAAGTGCCTATATACAAGGATTGGTGCGTGTATCCTTGCTTGTCTTCAAGAGTCTGGCACACAATGGCGCTCCAACAATAGGCCTGCGGTCGCTCGAATGCATTTTTAATAGCATAAATTTGTATAGATTCTTCGTAAAAGGAATCCAACAATTGTTAAAGGCTGTAATAATATTTTTTTAAAGATTAAACCTTTGCGTTTTTTTGTTATTGTTGCTGAACCGTGCAGATTTTGATTTATTCAACGGCACAAACCCGCGACAGAAAAGGTAATAAGCAGTAATGCAGCGCCATTGTTTACTTTTCGGTGTGTTTCAGCGAGCGCTGACAGCTCACTGAGGTGCGACGAGACGTTATTATCGATAATCGATTATTAATCAATGCTGGAGTGTTTGGTAAGAGGCTGTTCACACGCGTGCTGTTGTTTTGTTGAGAGACATTGTAAGTGGAAAAAATATTTTTATCATATTAGGGGTGGCGTTGGCAGCAGGAACGAAAAAATAAATTGAAAAAAAAAATGCTCAAAAAAAATTGAAAATATACTAAAAAAAAAAAAAAAATTGAAAATATACTGAAAAAAAATTAAAAAAAAAATTTAAAAAAAACTAAAAAAATTAAAAAAAATAAAATGAAAAAAAATGCGGAAAAAAAATTGATTTAATAAAAACAACATTTGCCGCTTTTCCGCGGATTAGAGTCGCAAACCTACGCGCGAATAATTGTTCGATACATTACAATACGCCAAGGATTTCAGAAAATTGCAAATTTCCAAAACTTTCTCTAATAACCAGAGCGCTACTCAAGGGAATAAAAAGCGGAAAATTTACATGCTGCCGCAGGTCAAACTCCGTGTGGGCGTGGCAGGAGGTGAAAATAATAATATAAATTGAAGAATGGCCAATGTTTGAATACGCGACAGGGCTTAACAATTGAAAATGATATGAAAACTTTGTGAGGGTTGCAAACCTTTGTGACAATATTGCATTGTTGTTTTGCTTTGCGGCGCAAAATTTGCATTGACAAAAGCTGAAAAGAAAAATTGCAATTGTAATGCGCGCAATAGAATCTCGATTTTCATTGTAGACGAGCTGCAAGGCAACACAAAAGCATAGGGTGCTCTGCGAACGGATTATAAATGAAGCATTTGAATAAATAAGAAAGTAGCGGTTAAAATGAGCAAACACAGCTGAACGTCGAGGTGGCCAAGGGTTTGCGCAAACCGTTGGTTGAAAGCGAGAGACTTATGGTAAAGTACTAAGGTAAATATTTATCCAGTGACTTTGTGCGATTATTTTTGCAAAATTTTTTTGAAGGAAAGTTGCAAAGAAAACAATGAAATGGAAATTGACAAAAATAATGTTACAAAATTAAAAGAAGTATTAAGGCAAAAAGTAGGTATTTTGAGAAACAAGAATTAAAGAAACAAAAAGACGGACCGGTTGTTAGTGGCAAAACACATGTTATTTTAAGAAAAAATCACTTTTATAAAATAATTTAATTTTTTTAAGAAAAAAGAAAAACTTTGTTTTAAAAATTCATATTATTAAAAAATATTATTTTGTAGAATTTTCTTTAATTTGAAGACTTTTTGTTATTAGCGGCAGAGTTCTGCCGAGTTGATAGGATAGGTCTTCTGCTTCCTTACTAGCGTAGAGACGACCGCTTAAGTGGTTATAGTTGTAGAGATACAATTTTGCCGAGTTTTCAGTTCTTGACCGGAAAAAAAATCCGGGTCCGTTCCGATTACGTAGTCGGCACTTTCGTGGGAAGCGTTCTTTCTTTTCGCTGTTTGGCGTCAATTGAAGATCCAAGCGAAGCCAGATTCTTCTTTCCAACTTAGTCTATCAGACGGAGTGGAGGTATTCCTCTTCATCTGCTTTCCCCGGCGGGAACTGCATCGAATACTTTCAGAGCTGGAGTATTTTCATCCATTCGGATGACATGACCTAACCAGCGTACCTCCGTCTCTTAATTCAATGTGGTCGTATATCTCAAACAGCCCATCGTTGCATCGAATGCGATATTCGACGTTGCCAAGGACCATTCTGCAGCACTTTTCACTCGAAAACTCGTAACACGGACTCATCAGATGTTGTTATCGTCCATGCCTCGGCACCATATAGTAGGATGGGGTTGATGAGTTAGTTATAGAGCAATTTTGTTGGTCGAGAGAGGACTTTACTATTCAATCGCCTACTCAGTCCGAAGTAGCACCCAAGACGACGAAATTATCTACGACTTCGAGGTAATGACTGTTAACAGTGACGTGGGAGCCAAGTTGCGAGTGCGACGACTGTTTGTTTGATGAGATTTTATCGTGCCCTTATTCATTACCAGAGCAATTTGCTTCCAACCTTTAGTTCAGTAATGTTTGCCATTTCATCAAGGACTTCTTCTCTAGTAATTTGTACAGAGAAGGCAACTTCAAAATATATATCTACAACTCAATCTTTCAAGCCGAAATTGTGGGCATAATAGAAGGTGACAAGTGGACTTCTGCTCTAACCAGCACGTCCCTAAACATTTTAAGGGATAACTAAGCGCCAATTAAGATCATCCGCAGCGTCAATACTAAGTCTCATTACCTTAGGTTATGCAAGCAGACAATAAATAGACTTTCAGTAGGTAACGATAGCTCTCTGAGTGAGCGGTCATATAGGAATAGAAGGAAATGAAAATGCAGATGATCTGTTCAACTTGTGTCTCTAGCTGCCTCTTGAGTGGAAAGAAAAGGCAGATGAGCTGAACCGCCTAGGCGCAGCTAGAGACATAATTCCCCTAAGCTGCGCCAGGCCATTCAGCTTCTTAGAGGATTGTATGAAGCAAGTGATACTGCAGGAACACCAAGAGGTCTTGGAATAGAAGCCACACTGGGCATACCTAAACCTCTTTGGTTTACCATAACGTGGACAGACTAAAAAGCTGCGACTTTTAGGCAAAATCGAGCCATTTAACACAAGGATCCCAACTTTAGAAAATGGGAAAGTAGATTCGTCGGAATACAGAACATGCGCGAATGATGTTGAGATGCTGCGACATTATCTATACGAATACCCAACTTTCAGCCTAATGAGAAAGTCCATATTCCACGGCTTCCAATACTCCAACTTAAGAGACATTGGACAGCTGTGGTGGAAAAGTTTCAAGTTTTTTCACCAAGTCCACTCGGTTTCTACATAAGGCTTAAATGGAGAGCACAATGGGCCTAAGTGCGGCAGCCTGCTGTCCGGCACTCAAGCAAAGAAATTGTTGAAAATTCGGTATTTAAACCAAATATCGTGCGCGGAATCGTTGTGAATGTTGGAAAGGCTTACGGTGATTCAGTTTATCAAAAACAGAAGCCTACGAGTGGTACAAAGACTCCAAAGACGTTGCGGGATAATTGATACCTCGTTCAGAACGATGTTCGACCTCTTCAACTGATAAAAATATTAAAAAAGTGAAGAATAAGGTGCTTGAAAATAGTTAGGCAAGTGTTAGAGAGATGGCAAGAGAGCTCTCGTGAGTCCGTTCGTTTGAGTTTGTTGGATATTTTGGGTATGGAATGCGTTCGACTCTTCCGGATTAAGCTGAATTTTTTTCAAAAAAGAGTACCGTAAATAAATCTCTTTGGACAAGCTTGATCGTGCGAAACCCGCTCCCAAAATCATGGAGAGCATTATAACTGCCGATGAACCATGGGTTTATGAGCTTGACATGCAACAAGTCAACAATCTTCGGAATTGAGGCAAAAAACGAGCCGAAACCAAAGAAAAACTACGTCAAAGCCGCTCAAAAATCAGAGTGATGCTCGCTGTTTTTTTCGATATTCGTGGCTCGGTGTTGAGTTTGTACCGGAAAGACGGAGATCAATAACCACGTCAAAGCTGCTCAGAAATCAAGGTGATGTTCGTTGTTTTTTCGATATTCGTGGCTCGGTGTATCATGAATTTGTTTCGGAGGGACGGAGATCAATAATTTTATCTATTTAGCTGTATTAAGCAGTTTGCGTGAGAACATTCGTCGAAAATGGCCGGAATTGTGGAAGAACAATTATGGATTTTACGGATTTTCGCAACCAGCCACAACTGTGACTGAATTGAAAACCAAAAACGTAATGAATACCTTCGATCAGCCGCCGTATTCACCAGGTTTAGCTTCTTGTGATTTTTTCTTGTTCCCCAAACTGAAATTGCCGCTTCGTGGAACCCGTTTTCAGCCGATTGAAGAGATAAAAAGAAATTCGCTCAAGGAGCTGAAGGCCCAAAAAGTGCTCATGAAGTCTTTTTCGAGGACAGGAAAAGCGGTTTGCATAAGTGTATTACGACTGGTCGGGATTATTTTGAAGGCGACAAAATAAATGTTGATTTACAATATCCTGTTATTTTCTGTCACAATGTATACATTTATCAATATAATAATGATATATTCTTTTCTAGCTTGGAAAATATGCTGTCAGCGTTGCCAACATTAACAAAAAGCTATCAAAAAGTCATTTCATAGCGAAAAATCAATGAAAGGAGTTCTACTGTGGCGCAGCCATGCTGACTTCTTGTCATACACAACCAAATAGCAATTGTTTAATTAAGTAAATGTAATGGGAAATTGAAATTTTAAAACAAATATTTGCATGCTTCACACAGAACTTTGACGATTTTATTGGCTTTGAGAAAAAACGGACGACTCTTTGGCAAATAAGAATGAATAAATAATAACAAATATTGACTGAAGCGTGAAATATATGCGCATTCGCAGGCTTAAATGTATGTACATATGTATGTGTGTCAATATTTATATGTGTGTATGGGTGTATGTGTTTCTATGTATGTTTGTATGAGAGTATGCGTTCAAAAGAGCAAGCACACCTCACTGAAGTACAAACCTCAACAATCAAAGTTTTAGAAATTACATTGGGATTTGAGGCGCTTTGAAGGGTTGCTAGCCAGCCAGCCAGCTATTTGCCTGCTGCTAAACGGCTTATTAAACAGCAGCAGCAACACGCACAAGAACAACAACAACAATTACGAAATAATCGTATTAGTTGTGTATATTATACGTTTCCATAACTTAGACAAAACAGAATTTGCTTTTCATGTGACATTGTCCCACGAGAATTGATGAAAGGAAAAGGACAACGCAAAAAAAAAAAAAAAAAAACAACAGCCAAACAACAAAAGCAAACATATTTCGAGAGCTTTCAACACGCTTACAAACATATTATTTATGCATTACAAATAAACAAGCGAATTTGCCGCCATTGCTCACGCCCGCCCCGCACCGCAGCGCACATCCTGCCTTACAGCCGTCAACAAGCGTCGTCGCGTCGTGCCACTAAATTCTTCCGCGTCGAAGAGCAAGTTGAATAGAATATCCGAAACGGCATGTGGCAATTACAGTTACAATCACAATTACAATTACAGTTGGAAACGCGCCATCGAACAGTATTTGAACAGGGGAGCGTGTGAGCGGAGAGGAGGCGCGTTGCGAAAATACGAGCTTACTATGATCAACAACCGAATGAAAAGCCGTCAAAATAACGAGCAAATAATGCTACACCAAATAACAATAACAATAGCAATAACAAATGTAATTGCACATAACATTCAGTTATAACAATAACAATAACAATACTCATAAGGATAAAGAGCCAGTGCTGAGAGAGCAATGCTGGCAGCCAGACAAACGAACGAACTGGCGCAGATATGTACATACATACATACGTGGTGAAGACGAACTTGCGACGAGGAACCGGAGACGAGCTGGAGACGAAGAGACAGCCAAATAGATAGATAGACAGGCAAATTGCTGCCATTATTATGCAACGAACGCCACGACTTTCGCCATGCCACTC
The DNA here is from genome assembly GCA_037783105.1 of Bactrocera zonata. Lineage (NCBI taxonomy): Eukaryota > Metazoa > Arthropoda > Insecta > Diptera > Tephritidae > Bactrocera > Bactrocera zonata. Next base: position 41,940 of record JBAWJQ010002106.1, read on the forward strand.
CATACACCGCAGCACTCCGCTGCACTGCAACGGCATAATGCTCAATTGTCGGCCGACTCAAACTCGCACTCACTCACTGGCGGCGCTCTCACTCACACTCGCATACGCCGAAGTTGACGATTTCGGAAGCTTGAGCGCAAACACAACAAATACAAATGCACTCACACACACACACACATACAGAGGCATATGCAGACACAGAATCCTGTCGCATCCGAGGGATGCCTGTGGCAGAACAATTCGGTGGAGCTTTGAGTACAATAGAGCAGGCGGAACGAACAACACAATAACAGCAATAACAATGAGCATGCACAATAATAGGTTGTGTTGCTGAGCGGTAGTTGTGTTCGTTGTTCGTGTGTGTTCGCTATGTTGGGAGAGCGTGCTGCATAAAGCAGCTTGTAGGATGCCACAATGGAGTGCGGCATGGAGCAAAGAAATTGCGACGAAAGGTGAGCTTGCGCTTGTGTGCGTTAGCTATGTGTGTGAGTTAGATGTTTGGTGGGCTGTGCCGATTTCACACAATACCAACAGACGGAGCATAAGTATGCAGCGCCCTTTCGTTTGTTTTGCCAACGTTCGTGCCGTGGCGGTGCGCCGGGGGCCGGTGTATGGGAAATGGCAGCATGAATGGCAGAATAAATGGCTTTGTTTTGGTTGGTTCATTCGTTCATGGCGTTCGGTGCTCATTGGACGGATGGCAAAAGCTTGTCAGGTTGGCAGCTTGTCGGTTTGCCGGCTTGCTGTTGGCGCTGCTGGGGCTCTATAATGTCGGCTGCTTGCCTGCCTGCCTGCCTGCTTGTGGTACAACAAAGCACTTGAGAGCCATTGTGTTTGTTTTTGTAACTGTTTATGCTGCTCTGACTGCTGGCTGGGGCTGAGGCAGTAGCTGGGGTTGTGGTTGTGGCTATGTCGGCTGCTGCTGTTGCTGCAGGTAGTGTGTATTGTTATTTTTTGTTATTGTTGTTTTGCTGTAGTTAGCTGTTGTTGTTGTTTGTTGCTCGCTTCACGGTTGGCTGTTTCGACTTCGAGTGTATTGATGTTCGCTTAGTTATTGCTGTTGCTGTTATTGTTGTTTACAACTTTGTTGCCACAATGGCACTACAGCGATGGTGGCAGACATGCGGGCCGGCCAACTTGTTGTTATTGCTGTTGCCACCACCGTTAACATGTTTTGTTGTTATGTGGGCGTTGCTAAAGAGCATAAGCCATAAAAGCATTATGTATTATGCATGTGCGCATGTATGTACAGAGGTATGTATGTATGTATATGTGTGCGTATCTTTGTTTGTGGGGGAGTTTAGCGTTGCATACATGGCGTGTATATGTATGTGTGCGCATATGTGTATGCGCGGGCACAATTCAATTTAATTGCTGGCAACGACACCAATGGCGGTTCGCATGCAGTTCAGCGGCTCACACACACTCACTCACCCACACATGCATTTCTGCATATGCAAATTAATTTTAAACTGTAATGTAGCCAAGCGCGCATTGCCAGATAGGCGACGGCACGTGACAAATTAAATACACTCTCACAACAAACAGCTTAAAAACCACGCTAAAATTACAACAACAACAAAGCGCCACACTTAAGTAGTGATAAAGCTATGAAACGGCTTATGCCGCAACAGTTCGTCGACCACTCATTTACATACTCAGGCAACCAGCCGCGACCGTTAGTCGGCGGGCGTCAGCAGCAGGTGGTATCTCACCACAAACGTTGACTTTATAAACCCACAAGTGTAGCAAAATATATGCGTGTGCGTTAGTAGCCATCTACACTATGGTGGCACAGACGGCTGCACGCTTGACTTGTGGCATATTATTCAATTTGCATTGTTTTGGCGGCGTTTTTTTGGCTGCATTTGCGATAAGTGCACTCTCGGCTTTTTGTTTTGCATTTTTGTGCACGCGTTGCCAACAAGATTTATTTTTAATTGTATAAAATTTGAGTATGGCCGATTTCTGTAAGAGTCTGGAGGTTGGTGTGTCTAAAAGTTGCGGTTTTTTGCAAAAAGAAACGGTGCTAAAGCCATTGGTTTCGCTCTAAAAGCCAGCTTATCTCATGGCAGCAATGTAGCTAAGTGAATTTAGTGACTAGCTGCTAACTTGGCCAACTGGTTTAACATTTGGTAGTTGTGGTCTTAAGTTGTTTGGCGTTGCACAAACTAGGATTTGCGAAAATGAAATGTAACAACCGTTAGCAAAAGCTTTAAAAAATCAAATAAATACAATTTTGGTATTATTGGATTTTAACAACAGTTATTTTGTGCTTCAACTTTTATTTAATGCGTAGTATTAGGTTGTCAAATATATCCCTCCCTTCCGCCATTTTGTCTTTTGAATTTCGCGGCTATGTATAAAGCGCTACAGAGCTCGTATCTGGCTATACTATACATCTTTGAAAGGTCTAGACATAACCTACAAAAAATTACGCTCGGCATAATTAGTTTGGATATTGCGCCCAACAATTAAAGACGTGTAAACATAGAGTTCACTAACGCCGAAATTCGCGCTATTTAAAGTTTTCCTTCGTTAAAGGCAAATCCGCTGGATAAACGTTCCGTGAGATTAATGTTGTTTTGGGGGATGGTACTCTATCACTTCGAACTGCGGACGAATGGTTTCGTCAATCCAGAGCGGGTGAAAACGACACCATGGATAAGCCACCCGGCGGAAGATCTGTGACGACGAATACCGATTACATCATGGAAAACATCGTGTTAGACCGGCCTGTGGCAACTCGTAACATCGCCCAGTAGATAGAAGTTAGTTACCAAACCATTTTAAACCATCTGCAGAAGGCTGTATACACAAAAAAGCTTGATGTTGGGTGCCGCATGATTTGACGCAAAAAAAACTTCTGGACCAAATCAATGCCTGCGATATGCTGCTGAAACGGAACGAACTCGATCCATTTTTGAAGCGAATGGTGACTGGCGACGAAAAATTGATCACATACGATAATATCAAGCGAAAACTGTCGTGGTCCAAGGCCGGTGCATCGTCCCAAACAGTGGTCAAGAATGGATTGACGGCCAGGAAGGTTTTGCTGTGTGTTTGGTGGGATTGGAAGGGAATCATCCGCTATGACCTGCTCCCATATAGCCAGACGCTTCATTTTATCATCTACTGCGAACAACTGAAACGCTTGAAGCTGGCGATAGACCAGAAACGTCTAGAATTGCCCAACAGGAAGGGTGTAGTGTTCCACCAAGTCAACGGCAGACCACACACTTCGTTGATGACTCGTTAGAAACTACGGGAGCTCGGAAGGGAGGTTTTATCGCATCCACCATATCCCGGACATGGCGCCAAGTGATTACCACCTGTTCCTGTCCATGACGAATACAGGCTTGTGAAAAGTGGCTGTCCGAGTTCTTCGCAAATAAGGAGGGGGTCTCTGCGAGGGGGGTATAATGAAGTTGCCGTCAAGATGGAAATAAATTATCGAACGAAACGGCGCATATTTGAAATAAATCCGATCACAGTAACTTTTTATATAAAGCATTGAATAAAGAGCAAAAAGGGGGAAGGGAGATATTTGACATCCTAACATATTTTTACAAGATTTGTATTAAGTTTAGTTTGTATGGACGACGGAGCAAACGTTCCATTGCCCGACCATGAAGGAGCTCAAATAGTAAATAGCCGTCTGAAGAACAACAAAGCGGCGAGGGCCGATGGATTGCCGGACGAGCTTTCCAAACACAACGGCGAAGAACTGATAAGGAGCTGCAAGAGCTTCTTTGTAGAATATAATAGGACAAAAGCATGCCCTACGATTGGAATTTGAGTGTGTTCTGCCCAATCCACAAAAAGGGAGACCCCATAATCTCAGCCAACTACCGTTGAATAAGTCTCCTCAACATCGCATATAAGGTTCTATCGAGCGTACTATGAGGGAAGATTAAAGTTTACAAGCTGATTGGACCTTATCAGTGTGGCTTTAGGCCTCGAAAATCGACAACTGATCAGATATTCACCATGCGCCAAGTCTTGGAAACAATCCGTGAAAAGCGAATCGACACGCAACTGTTTGCCTATTTTAAAGCTGCTTTTGACAGCTCGAAAGGAGCTGCCTTTATGCCGCTATGTCTGAATTTGGTATCCCTACAAAACTAATACGGCTGTGTAAACTGATGTTGAGCAATGCCAAAAGCTCCGTCAGGATCGAGAAGAACTTCTCCGGAGCCGTTCGATACCAAACCAGGTTACAGACAAGGCGACTTTCTATCGTGAGTTAGCTCTGCTTTCTCCAGACTGGATAAATAAGGGAAGCAACTGGGTCTGATAGTGAACAAGCGTAAGGCGAAATATCTGCTGTCATCAAACAAACAGTCGTCGCGTTGGCGGTTTGGCTTCCACGTCACTGTTGACAGTCATACTTTCGAAATCATAGATAATTTCGTCTATCTTAGAACCAGAATTAACACCAAAAACAATATCAGTCTAGAAATCTCTTGCCAAACTTTGTTACTTCGGACTGAGTAGGCAATTGAGAAGTACAGTTTTCTTTCGACAAACAAAGACCAAACTCTACAAGTCACTCGTCATCACCGTCATGTTATATGATGCAGAGGCATTGACTATTACATACGATTCTGTGGAGGATTTATGGTCCTGTGCGCATTGACCACGGTTGAACGAACAACGAATGGATATGTTCGAATGGTCGAAAACACTCAGCTCTGAAAGTATTCGATCTAGTACTCGCCTAGTCCAGTCATTTAAGCTTAAATTATGATTGGACTCTTAGCCGTGGGAATCAGAGGAAGAGGAAGACCTCCACTCCGTTGGAAAGACCAAATGGAGAGTGCTCTGACTCGCTGTTTTAAACTCGGCTATAACCGCGTAAGCGATGTCGACACCATTAAAGAAAAAGAAGAAGTTGTTTGACATTGAGCACTTGCCAAAATAAAAAAATTTTCAAAGTTATTATAAACTTGAATATGAGTATTTCCCATTTTAATATTATTTCGATTTAATTAGTTAATTATATAACGTTATTGTGAAGTATAGTTTTATTGAGTCAACAAAAAACAAAAAAATGTTATGTCATCAATAAAATTGCCCATATTTTAGTTCTAAAACAAACAATAATAAATGTTGCGTCAACAGCTCAACTTAACCTTAGATCACAGCTGATTACTCAGCTGACCAAAGCTCGAGCCCGTTAATTGCCTGCAATTCCACTTAATGAAGGGGTATTACTGTTTGCTTTGTAATTACCGTAATTACGCAACACTATGTAACTATTTATTTAATTTCAAAGTTATTAACGTTTTGTTAGCATATTTCACTTCAAGCATACACGATTGATGGGCGTCAAAATCAGTTGGCAACGCTATAACAATGTCTTGTATTAAAGCAATTACTTTGAGTGGCGTACGCCTTAGATTACTTTTAGTATAACGTTTGTTCTTTGTGTATTTACCGCTACGCTGTGCAACAATTGATTGATGATTGATCAGCCGCTTGTTGTTGCATTACAATAAGTTAGGCGCTGCTTACTTATTATATATTTTATTTATTACACATTTTTATTGGCACTACAATGTAATAATATTACATTTGACAAGTTGTCAGCGCCTTAAATTTATTAATTTATTTGTTCTTCAATCATCTGTCATACTTTGATGCTTGGCCACAAAATGCGCTCGAAGGCAGCGCTCAGCGTCTCAGACATAACCGGAATGCATTATTTGTTATATCATTTGTCAAGTAACCAGATTTTGACACTTATGACATGAAGGTGTATGCATGTGTGGGTGTGTGTTGGTGTAAGTTGGAGTGAGTTGTTTCGAGGCACGTGTTGTGGCTGCGGCGGTGTATCGCTCAGCAATGCGGTTGATAAGCATGCGTGTGTGTATGCGCTGTCATTATTTGTTTGAGTTAAAGGAAAATGATATTTCTTGTAAAAGATCTCGTCTCCACATATGGCCTGTGCATAATAATGTTGGTGCGTGCGTGCGCTGGCTGAGATGTGGGCGCTGATAAGGCTCCGCCGCACAATAAACAGCGCTTGTCAGCACGTGCATTTGTAATCGCATTTTTCGAATCACTTTTGATGCGAATTGTTGCTGTTTTTGAAAGTTCTTTGTTTGATGTTGTGAAGCTTGCTGGTTTCGCTTCCTTTTGACAGTTGCTGAATTCGGTGGTGTGTTTGCTTCGTTTTATGACACGTCTGTTTTAGTTACATACATTTTAATAGATTTACGACATTTTGCTGCTAATATTTGTTGGAAGTGGAAGTAAATTCATGCATATATTCCAGGTGCACAAGATGACAAAAAAAAAACAAATATGTAATTAAATAAATTTTATTTCTAATTTTTTTTTAAGATTGTCAGGATTTTCGTTTACAGCCGCTCGACTTTCCCAAGCGACATCGCTTCGTTCTTTAAGCTCTCGAAAAGTTCCAAGAAGATCCGACATTTTCAAGCAAAATCTCCGACGAGCAATCTGAAGAGATTCCAGAGCTGTCACTTCATCCCGAAAAAAGAACGGTTTGTTGTGGTTTGTGAGCCGCTGGCATCATCGGTCCATATTTCTTCAAAAATGATGCCGGTGAGAGCGTAACCGTCAATGGAGACCATTATCGCGCATTGAGAACCGATTATCTCATGCCTAAAATTGAAGCTCGTGATCTCGGCGACATTTGGTTTCAACAAGACACATCCCACATATCGCATCAATCAATAGATTTATTAAGAGAACACTGAGCAACTGTGAGCAGATAATTTCACGTTTTGGATGGGTTGATTGGCTACCAAGTTCGTGTGATATCACACAGTTAGACTTTTTCTGTGGGGATATGTAGAGTCTAAAGTCTATGCGGACAATCCAGCTTTGATTCAGACCTTGGAGCAAAACATCACGCGTGTCGTTCGCCAGTTACCAGTCGACATGCCCGACGAGTCATCGCAGATTAGACTCAACGGATGGACCATCTGAGACGTAGCCGCGGCCAACATTTGAAAGAGTATATTCAAAAAAGAAAGACCAAAAAATGTTCTATCGAGGGATAATAAACATACCCTATTAGATTTGAAGTGTTTTTTCTTCTAAGTGGGGAACTTTCAAGTGGAATTTTTAAAACAATTACAAATCAGTGAAGAGTGTCGATGTAACATAAGTTTCGAAACTACATATATTGAATATGTACCTAACATCGAAAAAAAAACGAAAAACAGCCTAACATAAAAAAACTAAACAAAACGAAAACGAATACACAAAAAAAATTCAAAAAAACAAAAATAAAAATAAAAATAAAAAAAAAATAAATAAAAATAAAATAAAATAAAAATAAAAAAAATAAAAATAAATAAAACTAAAAAATAAATAAAAATAAAAATAACGAAAACAATAAAAAAACAAAAATATAATAAAATAGCACAAAAAAGCTTCAAAAATGCTTTCCAACAACAAAAATTACAAAAACTCATGGCAAGTGCATTCAACTTCAGCATTAATTGTGTCAAAAATACTAAAACCAAAGAAAACTACAAAACACAAATAAGAAAAACGGCAAATGTTTAAATGTTTGTTTGGCAAATGCTAAAAAACGGCAATAAATTAATATATAAAAAAAAAGAAAAACAAAAAAAGCAAAAACAGCTGATTGCATAGGCAACGTAATAAACCTGTTGGCTCGCTGCTCGCGGCTCGACTCGTCGCTTTTTATGATTTTCTTTTTCAATTTTGTTTGAATGTAGTTTTTTTTTTTTGTTTTTTTGGCAAGGTTGTGTATTTTAGCTGACCAGATGAGCGAAACATGCTTGACAGCTCGCTGACGCAAGATTAAACAACGGCAAAATTTAGAAAATATTCGCGTATTTACGCAGGCAACACACGGCTCGAGCCAACGCAGATATTACGAAATTTTCAGAGAAATCTGTTTTCGAATGTCTTTTCGTCTTTTACATTGTTGCGAATGGTCAGTGCAGATAAACGTGATTTTCACGCGCAAGAAATTGTGACAAAGATAAAGAGTGATTTATGAGTGTGTGCGCCTGAGTGTGCTGTAGGCGATAAGTTTGCAGTAAAATCTTGAGCAGGCATAAAAGTTGAGGTGATATATTAATATGCTGAATATACATACATATATATACATACAGTTATGTGAAAAATAATAAGGACAGTGGCCTGCGGTGAATGAAGTTTATGTGGATCCAAAAATGGGAGGGAATTAAAAGCAGTGAACCAAGCTAAATTATTGTAAACAAATTGGAAAAAGGTTTTTTGTATAGTTTTACCCAGATATGGCAAATTATTTTATTTTATTTTCATTTTTCTTATAATCTGAGATATTATCATGTGAAAAAAAATAAGGACACTTCTAGTTTAACTAAAAAACAACAATATTAAATAAGAAAAAGGAAATAGTTTTCATTCAATTGTGTTTAAATACATTTCTAAATTGTTTAATATTTTGTTGAAAATCCTTTGTTGTTTAAAACTGATCGACACCGCTTCGGCATGGAATCAACTAGATTGCGGCAGACGGAAACCGGGACTGCGTTCCAGGAATCCTGAATAAGTTGCCAGAGCTCGTCGCTGTTACTTGGACACTTTCCTCTTATTGACGCTTTCATTGTATTCCACAATTTTTCTATCGGATTTTGATCCGGGGACTGCGGAGGCCACTCCATTACATCAATGTTATTGACCCTAAACCACTCTTTTGTACACTTAGCTGTGTGTTTGGGGTCATTATCTTGCTGAAATATCTACTTAAAGGGTATATTATCTTCAGCGTACTGTAGCATACATTCTTGAAGAATTTCTACATAATCGGTTGCCTTCATAATACCCTGTATGCGATGGAGCGGCCCCACACCGTTGTATGAAAACGATCCCCAGACCATAATGTTTCCGCTACCATGTTTAACGGATTTTATGGTATATTTAGGATTGTAAGCTGCGTTTGGTGGTCTTCTAACATGATGAATACCTCGATCAGAATTAAAAAAATTTATTTTTGTTTCGTCAGACCAAAGAATATTACGCCATTTCTCCTTAGACCAAAGCACATGTTCTTCAGCAAACTTTAGTCTTTGTTGCACGTTCTTTTCCGATAACATAGGCACTTTTCTAGGACTTCGGGACTTGAGATTTTCCTTAATGAGCACTTTGCGGATAGTTGACGGGTCAACAACAATATTCAAATCACATTTAATTTGTTTGGATGAGATAAATGGAATCTTTTTAACACAGTGAATTATCCTTTTTTTGGTGGACAGAGTTATTTTAGGCTTCCTGCCGCGTGTTTCAATCTTGGGAATCCACTTAACTGCTTTTTCAACCATTGTTTTTGAAATGTTAAGTAAATTCGCAACTTTTCTATACGAATTCCCCTGTTTCACCAAGTTTTTAATATGTTCTCCAGATTTCGGATCGCAGTGCTTACCCTTCCCCATATCTATTCAATAAAGAAAAAAATCTGGTTCTAAATGATTGATATTAAAACTGAAAATGTTATTCTTACCTTATCTCTGCAAATAAACACGTTTTAATAAAAGAAAATTCGATATTGTCTTAAAACGATACGCTGTCCTCATTAAATCGCACAACCGAATACTGAATATGTTAAACACAGAATGACTAGATCCAAAATGTGTGCAAATACTTTGCGTTTGTCTAGCGGAATTTGTATATGTAAATGAGTAAAAAAAATATACCCTTAAGTGGCGGCATTTTTCATGGCATACTAAGAATATTTTGAAGTTTTGGGTTTTTGCATCCCTGTCCTTATTATTTTTCACATAACTGTATGTACATATGTATGTATAAAAAAACCAAAATTATTAAATTAAGGAAAAAATTATGGAATCAAAAAAAAAAAAAAATATTAAAGAAAAAAATATGAAATTAAAAACTTGTTTAAGAAATGTGAATATTCCTAAATTATAATTCTAATGCAAATAAATCGAAAAAACATAACATGGTATAACATAGCATAGCATATCGTAACGTAGTATAATATTACATAACATAACGTAACTTAACTTAATCTAAGAACATATTAAAACATAGCATTATTTAAATTAACAATTAACTTAACATAACTTAACGTAACGTAACATAACATAACAGAAAGTAACAATGAAATACAAAGTACAGGAAAGTTGCCATTTTATTTTTGTTCTAAGTTAACTTAACGTAATTTAACATAACTTAACGTAACTTAACTTAACATAACATAGCATAACTTATGATAATATTACGTAACATAAGTTAAAACAACGTAATTTCACTTAACATAACTAGTCAGAACTTAAGGTAACTTAACTTAGCATAAGAACATAATAAAGCATAACTGTTTAAATTAACTTAACGCAGTATAACATAACAAAAAGTAATAAATAAATACATAATATAACAAAGCTGCAATTTTATCTTTGCTAAGGTAACTTAACTTAAATTAATATAACATAATCTGACGTAACGCAACTTAACGCAACTTAACAGAATGTAATAACCATAAAAAAATAGAACAAAGTTGCCGTATTATTTTTTTCGAAGTTAAGTTATCGTAACTTAACATAACTTAACTTAACGTAACTTAACATAACATAACAGAAAGTAATAATAAAATACAGCTAAGTTGTCATTCTATTTTTGTTCTAAGTTAACTTAAAGTAACGTAGCATAGCATAGCATAACATAACATAAGATAACTTAACGTAACTTAACAAAATTAAATTATAAAAATATTTAAATATATACAAACAAAATAAAATAAAATCAAATTACAATAAATTGTTTTTTTTTTCTACTTTTACTAAGCAAACATCACCACTTAATGCCACTTGAATCCCGCCTACTGCAGAATGACTAAACACGCTCCAATGTTAACACAAAAAAATACTTTAAATTGTTGCAAAATACTGATCAATCAGCTAATGATCGCAATCATACATACACACACACATAAATATGTTCGTTACGCTCGCTATGCCATGCCGTGCATTACTGCGGCACTTAACAATAAAACAACAACAACTTTAATTAAGAAAACTCAGCTCACTACGCAAAGACAACAACAAAACAATTTATTTTTTCCCCGTAGCAGCTTAATTGATCAAATAATAGATATTAAGTAATTAATAAATGACGCTTATGTACATAAATATACATACATATATGTAGGTAGGCACATATTTAGACTTGAACAATACTATAAATAAGGTGATAATGGAGACCTTGATAGACAAGTAAACGGGGAATTGTGATTATTTATGTATGAAAGTGTAGGTCACACACTTATAATTGCTACACTTAATAGATAATTGGCGGGTAATGCTATGATCTATAACTATAAAAATATTAAAAAACATTTTTTAATATATGATCAAACTTGACCCGGACTTATGAATTTAGCTAAATAAAAATGCTTTTTTTGGGCCTATGAGTGTGTGATTGGATACATTATATACAAAAATATTCAAAATTTTTCAAAATTCATTATAAAAATAGAACTTCGAAACTACTTTCCTTGCCTGTCTTTACTTCATAACCTCAAAGCGCTTTTCGCTTTTATGCAATTTGAAGTTGTGTCTTTTTCGACGAAATACACTAGCACTAACTGTATAAAAAACAGTAAATTTTGAAGAAAAAAACGTGAATAAAAATTAATTAAAAAATATTTTGGCCTTAACGAGCACAATGCCGAGCAGCGGACATAGTAGTATCCGGCATTTGATTAATAAAAAAACAAAAATTTCCATATTCATTTCTTGTTGTTCATGAACAAACTGTTCATTCAAGAGCGGAGTTGCCATAACTCATAATGTCTAAATTAGCATATTTTTCAAAATGCATATTAACATTGCACAGATTTTGGTTAAATTTTAAAATTGCTTTCAATAGATTTCCTATCAAATTTGATGTTATCATTTGGACGGAGTTTTTTAATTAAGGCATTTATAACGTTTTAATTTCGTTCTCACCGGAATTTCCAAGCCACAAATGTTGTATTATTTATACATACGTAATACAATCGAACGAGCGCTTTACGTAAGCAACTTTGGAGAGCAGAAAAACCATTTTTGAGTGGAACTTACCTGTAAAGAGAAAAAGAAAGATACATTTGATTAGAAAACATACGATTAATATGTATATTATATAAGAAATAAATGCAAAATATTAAATCAAATATAAAATGTAAGTTTAGATAAATAATCGATCCTGAATATGGAATTTTTACTCAAACACAAAGCATTTTAACAACAACGATTTAAGGGGTTGTATCCTCTGTGAAATTAAAAGAAAAATCGATTTATTTGCATATATATTTAATGTACGAACTATATTTGAAAATATTCTTTGAAAATGTGAAGTTGAAAAAGCGGAACTATTTGCCAGATATTTGCAAAAAATTTTTAACTTACTGTAACCGACTCCCAAAACTTTAAAATATCTTCGAAACATCTTAACCGATCGACTTGAAATTTTCAAACGACCTTCTTAGCTGCATTTGTGAAGTAAGGATCAAATGAATAATATTTGTGACAATAATTCATAATTTTCAAGAAAGATTTACGCCTGAACAACGTTTATAAGTCGTTCAACTTTATAACAAAAATAAATTTTTCCGTAAGTAATGTGTTTCGCGTGCTTCGCTCAGTTCGCCTAGTTTCTTGGTGTGATAGAAATGACATGCCATTGAACCTTAAAAAATGTAAAACGATGTGCTTTTCACGTAGAGCTGTAGACCCTATTTCATACGCAATACAAAACTTTGGGTTGGAGCAAGTATGCAGTTTTGTTGATCTGGGAGTAACTAAGGTCCCCAAACTCAATTTTAATTTTCATGCATCTTCCACGTTTTTTAAAGCTAAAGGTGCTCTTAGTTTTGTTAAAGGTTGGTCTAAAGTATTTAGAGATCCGTTTAATACAAAAAATCTTTTGACATCTCTGCTGAGCCGTATATTAGAGTATGCTTCTGTGGTTTGGAACGCTAGTTACCAAGTCCATTCGGATAAGTTAGAGTCCGCTCAAAAACAATTTTTATTACTTTTTGCCTTAAATCATTTGCATTGGGATTCCAGTTTAAATCTTCCCCCTTACACTAACCGTTTAAATCTTATAAATCTCCCGACACTCGCTTGGTAATGCTTGGCATAATATTTCTTGTAAAACTCATAAACGGGTCAGTCTATAGCCCATCTCTCATATCTGATACTAATTTTAACGTTCCCGCTCGCTCTACCAGGCAGTTTAGACCTTACTTTTTAAATTTTCTAGAACAAATTTTGAGTTAAACGAACCATTTCCGCCGTATATGTCATGATTTCAATTCTCATTCCAGCAGATTTGATCTAACAGACTCCTCTTTACAATTAAAATGTTTACCCAGTTTTCAGGGCGCTGATCAACGCATTGTATTAATCCGTTGTATAAAGCTTATGCAAGAACTGAAACCGCTTGACCTTCCCAAGCGACATCGCTTCGCTCTATTGGGTTCTTAAAAAGATCCAAGAAGATCCGACGTTTTCGAGCAAAATTTTGTTCAGCGATGAGGCTCACTTTTGGCTCAATGGCTAGGTAAACAAGCAAAATTGCCGCATTTGGGACGAAGAGTAACCTGAAGAGGGCAACATTTGATTTAAAAAAGACTACGCCACTTCCCATACACCGCATCAGTCAATGGATTTACTGAGAGAACACTTCAGTGAGCTGATAACGTCACGTTTTGGACGGACAAACCCGCTTCCACTCAGACTTTGGAACAACAAAACACGCGTGTCATTGAGCAGTTACCAGTCGGAATGGTCGAACGAGTCAGCGAAAATTGATTTCAACGGTTGGACCATCTGAGACGTAACCGCGGCCAACATTTGAGATAGATAATTTAAAAAAATAAATGCCAAATAATGTTCTTTCGAATGATACTAGACATTTTGAATTAAATTTGAACTTTCTGTGTTACTTATAGAAATAAAATACTATCAAGGTTTTACAAAAATAACACAAATCAAAATTTTAAACCTCGAGTAATCTTTCAACATTATATTTCATACAAAATTATATTTTTACCTAAATACATATGTACATATGTATGTACATAGCACATTTTTGGTTTTTGAGAATATTTGCAACGGCAAGCCAGAACATAAATTTTTATTTTTAAATAATATGAATTTTAATTCATAACTTCTTCAATTTTGCTTTGATATTAACTGACCAACTGCATTAAGGCATACGAAGCGCCGAATCATTAATATTATATAATAATGTAATGCCATTAGTTGCTCGAAAAAGTTCACATCGGCGCAACGGCAGCAAAATACCGCCAACAGTGCATTAGCGTGAGAAAAAAATAATACATAAAACGTAAGAAAAAAGTGCCAGAAAGCCGTTCGATTTCGAAACCAAAATGATCGGGCATTGATTCGGCTACACATTACGAGCTGCATTGAAGAGTGAATCGCTGTCGATCGCCCCTAAACAAACACAATGTAATTATGAGCGTATAATATGGTCATACAGACAGACATACGCACAAATTTGTGCATGTGTACATGTGTGTGTGTGTATTTAAACCACAAGAAGCGAAGTATAAACTAAAATAAGAATGAATATTTCCATCCCCTGCCGGGAAAAGGCGCGATCGCTGCAATTGCTGGTTGGCTACTGTGGTACAATCGAGATTGCGTGTATGTGTGTGTGCATGTTTGAATGTTTGTTGGTGTTTGTGACAATTTGTGAGTGTGTGTTTGTGTGTGTGTGCTGCAGGCGAAACTTGGCATCTTTTGTTTTCGAACTCTTGTATGGATGGCCGCTGGCAAAAGTATACAGCAATATTTGACGCATACATCGATTTGAAGGCACACATACATACATACTATATTCACATTTTTCTTATTTATTCATGCTTGTAAGCAATTACAAATATTTTCGCCTTTATGTGTGGGGTGTAGAAAATTGTAAAATTATTAGCGAACGACGGCGCAAGCGTGTTTGTGCGATTTGATTTATTTCAATAAATTGCAACATTGTATTGCCGATTGCATAATTACATACA
This sequence comes from Bactrocera zonata, assembly GCA_037783105.1. NCBI lineage: Eukaryota > Metazoa > Arthropoda > Insecta > Diptera > Tephritidae > Bactrocera > Bactrocera zonata. Next base: position 56,974 of record JBAWJQ010002106.1, read on the forward strand.
AACAGACAAATAAACAGCGAAGCGTATCATTTTTGGCTGCTTTGTCGTTGATTTGATTAATAATTTGGTCTTGCATTGTTTGTTTCATTGTTATGTGTGTATTATACATGCATGCATACATGTATGTGTATATGTGTATTTATATATGCATGTGTATGTGTTTGGCTTCTAACCTCGTCATTACTATTCCTAATTCGTATTTGAAGGATTTTTGCAAAGCACAAAAGTATGTAAATAAACCCTACTAATAGATATACAAACACACACCCATACATACCCACACATCTATAGACATATTTGTCAACTCGTGCAAACGCGTAGCTACACTCGTGTGGATTTTCTGCAGCGCGTCGCAAGAGCTCTTGAATGTCCTCATTGATGAGTGTTTATCAAGCACTTATAAGCCACTCCACACCTCACTCCAAGCCCACTATCTACTTCAGGCTACTGCATTGAAATTTTATGCCACACAAACACACACACACACATATGTACATGTAAACATATGTATGTACAGCAAGTCCTCCCCTAAGCGCATGGCTGTGAGTTTGAGTAGGAGTTCGGTGCGAATATTTACTTATTTACAACAAAACATACTATACATACTATACATACATACATACATGTATTGTGTGGTGTGATTTTTGCACACAAACAACAACAACAAGCCGAACGTTGACACGAAACAGCTTTCAAACTCAATTGGCAGGCGGCTAATGATGCGTTGTATTTGTATTTGCGCCACAACGCATAGATTTTCGCAAACACACACACTCACATACATACATAAGATATGTATTTTTATGGCTGGCACTTTTCGAAATACCATTTGGTGAATTTTCGTTAATCAAAATTGATTAGGCATGGCAAGTTTGTCGCTGGCGGAAATCACGCTGCATTGTTGCATTTATAACTTGGGTCACACTACGCCCATGTTTGTTGTTATTACTGCACTTCAAGGCAGTGTTGTTACTGTTGTTGTTGTTGATTTTGTTATTAAGTGCGGATTGTGCGGAATTTGTGCGCATAAAACGCACTTGTCCGCAATTAAGTGCAATCAAGTTAAGTGCTTGCGAGCATTCTTCTTTCCTGCTTGTTGTTGTTGCACTTGCTGTGTTTGTTGCGCTGCCATACGCTATGTAGGGAACTTGTTAATTGCCAGGGTCACTTGCGAAAACCGAAAATAAAAACATGCCAGTAATTTATATGTGGAAAATGTCATTAACTGTAAATTTGCCGCTGGCCATTGTTGCACACGCACACACACAAACACAAAAACACATGCAGGCGTGTGGTGTTATCTCTATCGGTTTGTTGTTGAGTGTTTTTTGTAATTTCTAAGCATTGAACTCACGCTTAAATTAGAAATTATTGCGCTTTTTCGGTGTCGAACGGAAATGTTTGCCATAAATGGGAAATTGTGTAAATTATACATTGAAAGGAGTTCCTTTTCAGCTGAATTTGCTGCGTGCTTGGCATACACATTTTACTTGTGTGGCATAAAAACTAATATCGCTGAATATTAACTAAGCAGAAAAATGAATAAGTTTAAGAAAAAGTCAGGCTTTCGGAAGTGCATTTCTTATGGCATAAAAGATATTTATCATTATTTTGATGGCACAGTTTGTATGGCAGCTATATGCTATAGTAGCCCGATCTGAACAATTTTCTCTGAGATTATAGTGTAGACTTTAAATATATTTCATGCCAACTTTCGTGTAGATATAATCACAAACAAAAATTTTTTCAAACAAGAATTTGATTTTGATCGATTAATTTGTATGGCAGCTATATGCTATAGTGGTCCGATCTGAACAATTTTCTCTGAGATTATAGTGTAGACTTTACATATATTTCATGCCAACTTTCGTGTAGATATAATCACAAACAAAAATTTTTTCAAACAAGAATTTGATTTTGATCGATTAATTTGTATGACAGCTATATGCTATAGTAGTCCGATCTGAACAATTTTCTCTGAGATTATAGTGTAGACTTTAAATATATTTCATGCCAACCATGCCATAGAGAACCGACGAAGCGCACTTCATCAGAAACAGTCCTTTTGCATCCTCTAGGAAAATGAAAGCGAAGCTGAAGTTGAGGCTCAGCGACGTCACCATTCGACGACGACTATAGAATACAAATTTGAATGCGTGAAGCCCACGACAGGCGCCTTTACTTAGTCAAAGACATAAGTATCAAAGCCCGGTAGGAATTTGCTGAACAGCAATTTGAACTGATCAATATCAAAATGGCGCAATATCCTTTGGACAGATGAGTACGAAATGGTCTTGTATAGTATGTCCGTCGACCACCAAGCACGGAATATATTCCAAATTATACGGTCAAGTCAGTAAAGCAAGGTGGTTTTAGAATCTTGATGTGGACCACTGTTTTTCCTATGTCGGTGTGGACCCAAGCCATATGATTGATGGGATCATGGATCAAAGTGTGTGCGTGGAGATATTAAAGTACGTTATGCTACCATAAGCTGGTTGGAATATGCCTTTAAAATGGACATTCCCTCAGTATAACGATCCAAAATACACCAACAAATTGGCTCAAAATTGGCTCAGCCAAGAAAATATTTATTTGATGTCATGGCCAGCTCAATATCCGGATCTCAACGCCATAGAAAACTTATGGGGCTTAAAGGCTTTGTTTGAAAACAATCCCCGTCTTCTAAGCCGCTGGTTGTGCATGATGGTGCATGGTGCAGATTCCTCTTAAGTGTTGCCAGAACTTGATCGACTCCATGTTCATTATAATAGAATTTATCAATCTGAAACGTAGAAGTCATCTGCATCTCAGTTTCAATGAACACAGCTGTAAATATTTGAAGTTGCTATTACTTGAAAATTTATTTACGCTGTGCGCCAGAAATCGTTTTATAAGTTTCGTTACTCTTTTATATACATATTTGTAGCGCTGATAGTCTTCCAGTAAACGAGAGATATGTATGTGTGGGTCAATAATCTCATTTGTGGCGCAGCATTCATGAACTCTAGCATTAAATAAAATGAAGCCTCTTATGGCAAAGATTTTATGATGCTTTCTTTTTATGGTATTTTTTTATGAAAATTATAAGGTCGTTGACATGAGATTATTTTTCTAATTTTTATTTTTAGTTTTCTTTTTTGTTTTTCAAATTTTTTATTTATTTTTTTTAACTAATTTTATTATTATAATTTTTTTATTTTTTTCAATTTTTATTTTTTCATTTTTTTTCATTTTGTATTGTTATTTTAAATTTTTTTTTTCTATTTTAATTTTTTAAATTTTTTTCTGACATGAGATTATTTTTCTAATTTTTAATTAATTTAATTTTTATTTTTAGTTTTCTTTTTTATTTTTGAAATTTTTTAATTTTTTTAATCAATTTTATTTTTATAATTTTTTTATTTTTTTCAATTATTTTTTCATTTTTTTAAATTTTCTATTGTTGTCTTTAAAATTTTTTTTTCTATTTTCTTAAATTTTTTTAAATTTTTTAATTTTTTTTTTAATTTTTTTAATTTTTAAAATTCCTTTTAAATTAAAATTTTTTTTAATCTTTTTTAAATCTCTTTTAAATTTTTTCTTTTTTTTTGTAATTTTTTTTTAATTTATTTATTTTTTTAATTTTTCTTTCTTTTATTTTTAAAATTTTATATTTTTTTTATTTCTTTTTTCTATTTTCTTAATTTTTTTCATAATTTTTCCAAAACTGTGGCAGTCACACACACACACAGCTTGCTCAGTAAGCGGATACAAATAGAACCCAACAACACAAAATATGACAACCGAAATTTATGTCTTCAAAACAAGTTAGAAGCGCAACAACCGCAACAACCCATATGCGATTAGTTGGAAAATTTATAAACTAAACACAAATTGAAAGTTTGTATAAATTAAAAGTACTTTCAACTCGGAAAGGCGACAGCAGCAAAATGAAATTAATTCATTACAGTCTGCATGAAAAGTGTGTGTATAATTAAAATAAAAAAATATTCATATTTCAGTAGTAAATGGGCGCATATGCATTAGTTGAATATAAACATTGAAATAACAACAAAAAAATATTGAAGAAACCCCTTTACGTCCGGCGTCTTCAGGCATTTCTCACACACATTGCCTTTCATTTATGGTATTTAAAGATAATAAACGATAAGATTGTTATACGGCGCATAATAAAAATTGAGACAGCACAAAAATTATAGCAATGAACAGGAACTCAGCAAAAAAAAAAAACAACAACAACCAACAAAAAAGCAAGCGAGCACAAAGCGAACGCTAAGCAAACAAATGCTGTGTACAAAGGCAGAGTAGAGAGACAGCGCGCTACACAATTAATTCACAGAAAATATTTGTCTAACTGAACTGCAGGTCAAAGGCCAAAAACCACTCACCTGTAATGAAAAAAAAAGGAAAACATCGTGAAAAAACTCCGCTATAAAAGCGGGAAATTGGATAAATAAAGCAAACAGCATGGAAAAGAGGAACTGCTACAAAGCGCATTTGCGGGCGGACGGACAAAGCAAGAGGATGGGCGCGGTGGTGATAGGTTTTGGCTGCCATTTGCGTACGTTTGGTTGTTGTTGCATATTTTTAGGGTAGCGCTCATTAATGTTGCTGTGGTTGGTGCTGTTGTTGTTGTTGTTGGTAGCGATACAAGTTACTTGTTTGTTGTTGTTTTATGGACTGCATTGCGCTACCTACCGCTTACTATTATTTATTTTATTTGCTTTTGTTGTTTTTGTGTATGCTTGATTTTCCTTCCTTGCGCTGCTTTCATGATAGATACGCTTGTCAAAAAATTTATTAGCCAAGACGCACACAGTAGCCGCCGATATAAATCTTGCTGATTGAATAAGTTAATTCCGTTGAGTAATGTAAATAAGCGCGAGCGTGTAAGGCAAGCGAGCGAATTACAAAGGAAATTGAGGCAAACACGCACATACAAACGTACGCACAAATAAACCCGAAAAATGGAAGGAAAAAAGCAAAAAAAAAAATAAAATTAAAGAAGAAAACAAAAATTAAAGAAAACCCCAAAAAAAAACAGAAAAATCCCAAAAAAAAAAAAATTAAAGAAAAACCAAAAAAATGAGAAAATCCCCAAAAAAATAAATAAAAGAAAAAATATGAAAGGAAAAACCAAAAAACTGCAAAAAAAATATAAGTTCGCCGCAGAAGTCGCAGGAATGCTGCCATTGAGACGCTTGTCAGTTTGTCACGCCCGATATGAATCACCTGTAATGCGTTGTAGCATGTTGTTATTACAGTTAGATATTATGATTATTACTTTATTTGGCTTTATGTCAGGGGAATTCGCATTCTTAGCGATTGTTGGTCGTCGCTAAGCCGCTTTTCTCCTTCTTTTTCTACTCGGTTTTCTGCTTCTTCTTGCTAGCATTTCCTTTCACTTTGATATTTCGACATAATGGCGATAAACCATTATGAGTATTTCGGCATTGCGCTTATCAGCGTATTAGATATGCTTTATTTATGAGCTGTAATAATGTCAGACACAGGCCAAAAAGCAAACTAACACATCATTACGACGGCACCTGGGTGTGGTTGCAGCTGGCGTGGGGTGGGGCATGTAAGGCGCGTGGAGCGAAGTGCAAAAATGTGCTTTACAAACATCGCAAGCGCACACTAATTAGCGCAGCGTATACATATGTATGTAAGTATATAGAACAGCAAATATAGATTATTAGCCGAGTTTATGTCATATTTTGCTATCGTAGGAAAATGTGTGCTCATAACGGCGCTCGAATGCATATCAGTTAACTTTTGGGCGTGTGAGAGTGCTGAGTGTAAGGTAATAAATATAAAAATAAGTAATATAATGAATTTGAAATTTTTATTTTTTATTTTTTACAATTATTGTTGCAAACACGGTTCGCTTGTTAACTAGCAAAGCAAATAAAATGATTAATAAATGGCATACAATAACAAAGCGCACCTTAAAAAGTAGCAACTGCCGTTCAAATCCAGATTCGATTCGGGTGAAATGCGAGTATAGCTAAAAGTGTGTGCAATTATAGGTCTATAAATAGTAAACAAGCAATTCTCAAGTTATGACCCAGTAGGAAAAAATTCGAATGAAGCAAACAGTAGCTTTGTATGAAGTGATTATACAAATATAATAATTTTCGATGTGCGAACATTTTCTTACTCTCTGCGTAAAAATATTTTTTGTCAGTCCGGTTCAAATTTGATCATGCCAGCTGATAATTTTTCTGCTTTCCAATTTTTTTTTTGTCATCATCTCATACCAGTCGATCAAATTTGAACCGGACTGACAAAAAAAATGTTTACTTATGCAGTGGAAAAGTTATTACAAGTACTCATTACAAAAAAATGTAAAAACAGCTTTTAAATAAATGTATTTTCTCACTAATTTCATTAATTTAATACAAATAAACACGCTGTCTTATTTAAACATATATTTAGGTTATTCACAAGGTGTCATATTGTGTCATATCGTCATATTGTCATATTTTTTTATGACTGTCATATTAGCACTGTTGTTGTTTCACATGCAAAATTAAAATATGACTGATACAACACTGCGCGGTATGTTTCTTGAGTTCGTTATTCTAACAGCTGTATTTGTTTACTTTCTTATTACTCGTATTGTGTGTAGAGTGTAGAAATATGACAAAATATGATATACAACAGTTAAGGGTGCTCACAAGTGTCGTATTTTTTAAGAATATTAAAATATGACATAAGACATGCAACAAAGCTTGTGAATTGCCTAATTCATAAACTTGTTGAGAATTGCAGATTTCAGTTTAGCGCACGAGAAGTGAAATTCCAAAACGAACGGGCAACACCTTTTCTTAGTAATTTGATTGAAAGAGAATTCAAAGCTTATATTTATTTACATCAAACACATATACATACATACATACATATGTATATGTACATACATATGTATACTACATAAAAACAGTTATGACAAAAAACGTTTCCTCATCAATAGAATAGAATAGTCCACCAAGTAACAAGCGCTTGGCAGCCAAACTTCGTTGTTACAAAACGAAAAGACGAAAGAATTGTTGAAAGCTTATCTATGCGAAAAATTAGCACATATCAAAAGACAACACTAACACCTTGTTATACAAATACATACACACATATGTATGTGCGATTAAATGTATATATGTATGTATGTATTTAACTCCCAACAGGGACAGAAACGAGCGCAATAGCTGACATATTCGTAATTGGACTTGGAAATGAAGCGCGCAACAATTCGATATGACAATCTTCGGTGCGGATGAGAGCCGACCTACGAACAACAAATAAAAACGGCAAACAAATCTCGTTACATACATACATACATATATGAATATGTGAGCTGTTGGGACTGTCTGGCTGTGTGTGCGTAGTTGTACTTAGTGGAGCTGTAGCTTTGATAAATAAGTTGAAGCAATAGATGCGGCGATAAAGCTATAAATCCAATCATTGTCAGAAAGTTATAAATATATGCATAAGCATGTGTGTGTGTGTATGTGTCTAAAATGTGTACTATAAGTGCTGGCAGTAAATAAAACTGGCACCCCGAGGCGAGACAAGGTTTTGATTTGACCAATAAACAAAAAAAAAAACAAATAAAATAGAATAAAAAAGTACAAAAATAACAATGGAAAAAGCAGACAACAGTGTTCATGAGGTGGCTTAGGATGCGAGAAGATAAAGTGTTGTAACTAAAGTACTGCGCTTCGATAGTGTACAATGTTGCCACTTTTGGTGAAAAAAAATTAAAATATACTTAAAAATTTATTACAATTAAAAAAAATTAAAGTTAAAAAAATTATTAAAAATTACAATTTAATTGATTAAATTTAAATAATTAATTTAATTTTTTATTTTAATTAAAAATTAAAATTTAATTTTTATTTATTTTTTTTTAATTCAGCATTAGTTTTCGTGAAAAAAATTAAAGTTAAAAAAAAATTAAAATATGCTTAAAAATTTATTACAATTAAAAAAAATTAAAGTTAAAAAAATAATTAAAAATTAAGATTTAATTAATTAAATTTAAATAATGATTTTTTTATTTTATTTTAATTAAAAATTAAAATTTAATTTTTTATTTTTTTTTAATTCAGCATTAGTTTTCGTGAAAAAAATTAAAGTTAAAAAAAAATTAAAATCAAAAAAGGAAATAAATTTAAAAAAATTAAAATTAAATTTTTTAATTCATTTCAGCTTTTTTTTTAACTTATTTTATTCGAATGAATTACAAGTGTTCACTATGCAATACTTTTGGTGAAATTTAAACTTAAAAAAAAAATTAAATATTAAAATTGAAATAAAAAAATTATTAATTAATTAAAATTTCAATTTAAAAAAATAATAAATTTTTTAATTCAGTTTTATTTATTCCAGCTTTTTAAATGTTTATTGCAATAAAGTACAAGTGTTCGCTATGCAAACTGTGTGTGCTGCAGTAGATTAAGTGAGGTTAGGGCAAAATAATTTTTCAACGCGACAGAGTTTAGATCGATATTTGAGTGTAAATTTCGTGCGAAAAATTTAGTACGAATAATTAATATTCAAAAATTATAACACATGTAATTTAACTACTTTCTGCAAATAAAATTAAAAAACCCAAATTTTTTAAAAACAATTGTTTTTTTAAAACGTTTTTTTCATATTTTTATTTTTTATTTTTTAAATTTGGCAACGCTATTTTGGTATACAATATTTTATTTGTATTTTAGAACATTAGAAAAGTTTAATTTTTGCTTTCTGCACGTAAAATTATAAAACCCAAATTTTGTTAAAAAGAATTATTTTTTTAAACCGTTTTTTTATATTTTTATTTTTTATTTTTTAAATTTGGCAACGCTATTTTGGTATACAATATTTTATTTGTATTTTAGAACATTAGAAAAGTTTAATTTTTGCTTTCTGCACGTAAAATTATAAAACCCAAATTTTGTTAAAAAGAATTATTTTTTTAAACCGTTTTTTTATATTTTTATTTTTTATTTTTTAAATTTGGCAACGCTATTTTGGTATACAATATTTTATTTGTATTTTAGAACATTAGAAAAGTTTAATTTTTGCTTTCTGCACGTAAAATTATAAAACCCAAATTTTGTTAAAAAGAATTATTTTTTTAAACCGTTTTTTTATATTTTTATTTTTTATTTTTTAAATTTGGCAACGCTATTTTGGTATACAATATTTTATTTGTATTTTAGAACATTAGAAAAGTTTAATTTTTGCTTTCTGCACGTAAAATTATAAAACCCAAATTGTGTTAAAAACGATTATTTTTTTAAACCGTTTTTTTATATTTTTTAAATTTGGCAACGCTATTTTGGTATACAATATTTTATTTGTATTTTAGATCATTAGAAAAGTTTAATTTTGTTTAAAAAAACATTATATTTTTAACGTTGTTTTTTATTTTTTAAATATGGCAACGCTATTTTGGTAAAAAAATATTTTATTTGTTTTTTGAACATTTTCTACGTATTATATTTATTAGTAGACGCATATATATATTATTAGTGTTCATTATTATAATTTTTTTCAATATGGCAACGCTGTTGTGGTATAAAATGTTATATTATTTAGTTTTAAAAATATTTTTTTCAATAATAACTTTATTAGTAGATGCAAATTTATTTTATTTATTTTATTTACAATATTTTTTTTACAATATGGCAACGCTGTTTTCAAATATTTACTACTATTTGTTAAAAACTATTACAATTTGGATTTATATTTATACATACATGTTTATTTAATCTTTTTTTAATAAAAAATTTAACGACATGGCAACACTAGCATTGCGCTGTATTTAATATGTGCTGTTGGTAATACTAATATGTAGCTATAATTTGTACTTTGTTGCTTACAACACATGTATCCACTTTCCAATGCGTTAGCTTTGTGTTTCCCCCCACCTTCCGCTTAGACTCTAGCTTCCGATCTCATCGATACAAAACACAATGCTTCGCAGCAACAACTTAAAAAGCGCAGCATTGTGCTGCACTACGCGATACATAACTTCACACATGTACATGTATGTATTCATGTATGTATGTGTGGCTTTGTGAGCGCAGAATTAAATAAAAATAAAGATAAACATTTGCTTAAGCTGCCGCATGCAATAATGTGGATTTTCTTGCATAAAAGTCTGCTTTATTGTCGTTTTCCAGCATCGCCTTTGTTGTTGGTGGTCCAGCGCACAGCATGAAATTTTCCAATAAAAAAAAAAACAGTGCACAAAAATAGTTTTCCGACACAACTTATTTAGCCGGTGGTTGCCATGCCACGTTGTGCGGCATTGTTATAGGATTAGTTGGCGGTCGTTAAGAAAGTAATGTTCGTGTGCGGAAATTTCAATGTTTTTTTCTAAATAATTTATAGCATTAATCTTTTATGCGCTTCCATTTGCTTTCTTTAAGCATGAAATTGCTATGGGGATTATTAACGCTTGTTGCGTTTAATTTTGAAAGACTTAACTACGCGCGTCTTTGCTTTGACTACGAGTTGTGAGTCAGATTGTTGGCTTAGCTACGAAAACAGCCGAATTTTACAGGACTTTAAAGCACGGAATACAGTGACATTTAGTAGCAGACCGGATGTTGTTGAATCTACTCTTTGTTTGGCAGTTTTTCTTGTCATACTTATTTTGATTGAAAGCTTGTTGCTGTGCTACCAAAAATATTGAAATAGTGTGAAATAGTCTAAAATCTTCGTATAATTATTATTCAAGTCCATGTTAACCAATACAAATGCATTCCAAAAATTACCCCTCAACCTCAAAAAAAAAAAAAAAAAAAAAAAAAAAAAAATATTACGAAGCCGCTCATAAACACTCCACTCATCAGAACCCATTTATTCTGAAACAACATTTGAGTTTCGGTTATAAAGTGGTTATATATTGGTAATAACATAACATCACTTTTTATAAGTTTACAGGCGAGGGAAACACAATATAACAGAAACTACTCATATTGAAAAAAAATTAGAGTCTTGGTTATGAAATGGTTATACATATATTGGTTATATACTGGTTATATTTTCGGTGAAGAAACCTCACTTTGCATAACCCAATCCTTTAAATTTTTGCAAAAACGTTGCTTTCTGCATTTAATTTCTCTTTGTTGTAATTTTCTCGGGAAGAAACATGTAATATGACAGAAGAAACGCCGAAGCTCTTAAAAGCTTTGTGAAAACCAGTATTTTACGAAAAAAAATCTTTCGAGAAAACAAGTTCTCGAACACTCACTGAAAACTAAGTGCGTGAAGCTCGGTTAAATGCTACAAAAGCAACATCAACGAACTGAAAATTCAGAAATTCTCTTAAATGCTACAAAAGCAACAAAAACCATTCAAATCGATATGAGATAAAGCAAATCTTCGATATACATATGTACATACATACATACTATATACTACGGTCTTTTGCATAATTTTTTGGCAACAGTTCCCTATGCGAAAACGTACGCAGGGTTCTCTTCGAAGTTCAACAAAGAACGTAAGTATACAAAATAATTAGAGAAATTAATTACATCAACAATGAGTGAAAACAGAACGCAAGATGGAATACTAATATACTGATAACAAATTAATTCCCATCAGAAATCACCACAATAACATACATATCTCTCAATCTTTGAAACAACACCCCAAAATATACCAACGCACATATGCCCGACCGCACGCCGAGGCGTGCGCATTTCCCACCACACTCCTTCGCGGAAATTAAAACTATTGTTATTTAATTCAATGCAATGAAGCCACAACAAAAACTCGCCGTTCAAATTAAATGTGATTTCTGATAGACAATTTTCCTCGTCAATACCTCCAATGAAGCGTTGTGCGCAGTACGCCGCTCGCCGCACCAAACTGTGGGAGTGAATGAAAAGCATGAAGCGCACAGCCTTCAGCCTCGTCTCCACCACTGGCACTCAAACGAGTGCCGAGCAGCGTCGACCCACGGCAAAGCGCCCTAAATACCGCTGATTTACAAGGAAAATCAACAAGCTGAAACTTATGTATGTATGTATGTATGTACGCGCATACAAAACATAAATATCTCGGGCACTTCACCAGCGGCAGAGCATGAAATGATGATTTTCAAAAATCGAAATGAATTCTAAATGCAAATAAACAAATGAATTTGTCAAACGCAATGTGGAGGTCGTTCGTACGACGATGGCGGCGGCGACGGTGACGGCGACGAAGCGGACGATGAAGATGTGTCGAACGAACGAACTTACTACACTTCTGATCTGGTAATTTGTGAAATTAATAGACCGGAATTGTTGAGAAGCCGGCACAAAAGCGTAGATAAGCGAGCGCGATTGCCAGCCAAGCTCGCTGAAGGGGGAAATGGAAAATTTTGTAATGAGATTAAAGTGATACGAAGAAGAAGCACGAAAAAGTATGCATGTAAGTAAGTGTGTGTGTAACTAACCCCTTCCTGGCACTCAACTAACGTGTATCAATAGAAACGTGGAGAACAGACGAGCGAAATTTATACAACTACGTAAAGGCGTTGAATGACGAAGAATAAATGGAAAATGAAAAATAAAAAAAAATAATATAAAAAAGTAAAAAAAAAGTAAAAAAAAAGCAGATTAAACTGAAATATTCACAAGTTATATGCGACAGCGAACGTAAACGACAAATACCACAACAACAATGCAATTTTGAATATCAATACTGCAGGCATGCAAGCTTATTATGCAAGCTGATCTAAGCTTTATTTTGAGTACTTTGACTTTCGATTGGTTTATGTAAACAATTTTATATAATTATTCTGATTATATTGATTATTATTGTTCTGGTAATAGAAAATTGTGTAATAATTGCCATCAAATGATGTTTATTTAGTAGAGTTATCTAAGGTCATTAAAACAATGAAGGTCCTGCAACAAAGTCAAACAAAACTTTGTAAGCGATAAGGGAAAAGTCTAGAAGATTGCTTCTCGGTTATGAGTTTTTTTTGAAAAATTTGAAAAAATGAAGTTTGATGTTGAGAGGACTAAGCCTGTTAACTTAAATTTCCGATCTCTACTAACTTCATGTCCTAAGTTAATTGTACAACGAAAAGCTTTAAGTCAGCATTTGAGAGAAGTCAAAATAAAGCAGGATTTCTCGAAATGCATACCACATATATGTACCTCATGAAAGCTCACATAAAGCTCAGTTAAAGTTCGGTTAAAGCTTCAGCTAAAGCTCCACGACCAAAAATGTTCTGCTCTAATGGCTTGAATGAACATAGTTTATAAACACACACACCTCATGAAAGCTCACATAAAGTTCAGTTAAAGTTCAGTTAAAGCTCAGTTAAAGTTCGGTTAAAGCCCAGTTAGAATTCAGTTAAAGCTTCAGCTAAAGCTCCAAGACCAAGAATGATCTGCTCTAATGACTTGAATTAACATAGTTTATAAACACCCACACCTCATGAAAGCTCACATAAAGCTCAGTTAAAACTTAGCTTAAGTTCAGCTAAAGCTCATCGAAAGCTTAGGCAAAGTGTAAGCGAACTTTTTACCTCCAGACAATAAAAGATCTGACATAATGGTTTGAATTAATATAGTTTATAGCTTTTCACATAGGAGTTTTTGTTGATATTTAATGCCGAGAGGACTAAAGCCGCAAAATTAACTTTTCGATCCCTACTAATTTCATGTCCTAAGTTATTTTGTATTTGTACAACGAAAAGCTTAAAGTCAGCACTTGAGCGAAGTCATAATAAGGCAGGACTTCTCAAAATGCATACCACACATACCTCATAAAAGCTTACATAAAGCTCAATTAAAGCTCAGTTAAAGTTTACAATACAGCTCAGTTAAAGTTCAGTTAAAACTCAGTTAAAGCTCACTTAAAGTTTAGTCAAAGCTCACTTAAAGCTCATTGAAAGCTTAGTAAAGTGTAAACAGACAATAAATCTGTTATCTAAGGGTGTGAATTCATGTAGTCTACGATCGTGTATTATAAATTCTTTCCGTAGGTTCACGTTTGTGCGCAGGAAATGCGTAACTAACTTCACACCATTGTGACAATCGCACTCCCTTCCATGCTCCCTCATTCCCATGCCATGTTGACATTTTAATACGTGTCAAACACACCGGAGCCAGCGACACATTTTCAGAGGAAAACAATATTGACAAAGCTGCGATAACAACACACAGCCAGATCGCCGCACAGCCAGTCAGCCGGCTAAGGCTGTTCCCTAATTGATCAGTATGCGCTGACAAGTGAGCATTAACTCGTCAAAATGTTGGAATATTTTTTCTGCTGCTTTTATTTACATACATTTTTACTTGTCACTCACTATCAGCTCTATCTTATCGGCGCTGGAGTTTATAAATAAATAAATGGTAGATAATAAAAACTAATCAAATAACAAGCTGATAACGTGGAGCTTAAGACTTGTTTGTGCTCCATAAAATGCGTTTGTACACATGTCTGTCTGTCTGTATAGGCTGTCGCATTGTGTATATGCATACATAACGGGTGATTTTTTTGAGGTTAGGATTTTCATGCAGTAGTATTTGACAGATCACGTGGGATGTCAGACATGGTGTCAAAGAGAAAGATGCTCAGTATGCTTTGACATTTCATCATGAATAGACTTACTAACGAGCAACGCTTGCAAATCATTGAATTTTATTACCAAAATCAGTGTTCGGTTCGAAATGTGTTTCGCGTCCGTGTCCGATGAGCGATGAGGCTCATTTCTGGTTGAATGGCTACGTAAATAAGCAAAATTGCCGCATTTGGGGTGAAGAGCAACCAGAAGCCGTTCAAGAACTGCCCATGCATCCCGAAAAATGCACTGTTTGGTGTGGTTTGTACGCTGGTGGAATCATTGGACCGTATTTTTTCAAAGATGCTGTTGGACGCAACGTTACGGTGAATGGCGATCGCTATCGTTCGATGCTAACAAACTTTTTGTTGCCAAAAATGGAAGAACTGAACTTGGTTGACATGTGGTTTCAACAAGATGGCGCTACATGCCACACAGCTCGCGATTCTATGGCCATTTTGAGGGATAACTTCGGACAACAATTCATCTCAAGAAATGGACCCGTAAGTTGGCCACCAAGATCATGCGATTTAACGCCTTTAGACTATTTTTTGTGGGGCTACGTCAAGTCTAAAGTCTACAGAAATAAGCCAGCAACTATTCCAGCTTTGGAAGACAACATTTCCGAAGAAATTCGGGCTATTCCGGCCGAAATGCTCGAAAAAGTTGCCCAAAATTGGACTTTCCGAATGGACCACCTAAGACGCAGCCGCGGTCAACATTTAAATGAAATTATCTTCAAAAAGTAAATGTCATGAACCAATCTAACGTTTCAAATAAAGAACCGATGAGATTTTGCAAATTTTATGCGTTTTTTTTTTTTAAAAAGTTATCAAGCTCTTAAAAAATCACCCTTTATGTATGTAATTGAGTGATCACGATGCAAAGCGAATGTTAAGCGGAGTTAATAAATTGAAATTTTGATTTGAATTTATGAAGTGGAGGAAATTAAAATTTTGTAGGCAAATAAAGTTTGCAAAGCGGAGTGATCAATTGGCATTTACTGGACTTATTGCTAACTTAGATATATATCTACCTATAATGTGGACGCCATATAATTTATGTGCGTAAGATAAATAACAGTTGCAAGCTGGGTGGCAGCGTATTCAGTTTTATATGCCAGTCTTAAGGTCTTACAAAATTAATATGGGTCATAAATTACGAGGCCACCGCATAAATAATGCTTAAAGCACATAACGGAGTAATTAAATATTAATATTAAATTATGATAATTTGCTGTAAGCTGACTTTGAGCAAAACCAAAAGCGCCGTCAGCAGCGGGATAAACCTCTCTGAGCCGTTCGATACCAAGCGAGGCTTCAGACAAGGAGACTCTCTATAGTGTAACTTCTTTCGCGATTACGATGCCACGAACTTCGAAGTCATAAATAGCTTCGTCAATCTTGGAACCAGTATTAACACCAACAACAATGTCAGCCTCTGCTACTTCTGAGAAATAAAGTCCTTTCTCGACGAACAAAGACCAAACTCTAAAAGTCACTCATTATGCCCGTCTTACTATGTGGTGCAGAGGCATGGATGATGACAACATCTGGTGAGTCGGCGTTACGAGTTTTGGAGAGAAAGATTCGACGGAAGATTATGGCCCTTTCGCGCATTGGCAATGGAGAGTATCGCATTCGATGGAGCGACGAGATGTATGTGATATACGACGACCTTGAGATTAATCAGCGAATTAAGGACAGCGGCTAAGTTATGACGTCCGAATGGATGAAAACCCTCCAGCTCTGAAAGTATTCGACGCAGTAGCCGCCGGGGAAGCAGAGGAAGAGGAATACCTATACTCCGTCTGAAAGGCCAAGTGGAGAAGGACTTGGCTATATTTGGAAAAGAAAGAACTACTGATTCGTTGTTTTAAACTCGGCTAAGAACGAACCGCTCCACAATCGCTACCGACAAGGATCACGTCCAAAAATCAAAGATCCTTTGCTTGATAATCGCTGATTGACAATCAAGAGACCTCTCTGATAGTATTTGCATATCATTTGGATGGTTTGTATACCAAACTAGTCATTTGCCTTCTTCGGTATAATACACTAGGTCATTCTGCATTGGTTCTTCGTGACTGTTTTGTCAAAAACTCGACTTATAGCGTTCCACTATCAACGTATTCACCTGATTTGACTCGCTGTGACTTCTGGCTATTCAGTAAACTCAAAATGCTACTGCGAAAATGCTGTTTTGACACGATTGAGTAGATAAAAGCCGAGATACAAATAGTCTGACTGTTTCAAGGACTGGAAAAAGCTTTGCGAAAGCTCATTTTACCGAAATGGGATTACTTCGAAGATGATGAAATTAATTTGAAAGAATAAGGAATTTTCTTACTTATATTTCGTAATTTTTATCGCAGTGCTAACTGTAAATACATACATATTTTTGATCTTGATATTTGAAATGCGATAGTTTGGCAACTAAAATATTTACTTGCAGACATAATTATTATCAATATGTGTGCCAGTTTCTTTTAAAATCATTTTAATATTTTGCAATACATTTAAATTTTCCATAATTGCAACTTGCACCAAGAGCTTTTACAAAGCTTTTAGAGAGCTTTTGTTTTTAAAGCCGTAGACGAAGCTGAAATCATTTTTCGAATTTACCAGAAAATTCTAATCGTCACTGTAACATGGACAAAGAGCTTTTTCAGAGCTTTTGTTTTTTTATTTCAGTCGAGGCTGAAAACCGTTTCCATTTTAAAGTTTTTTGCGCATTTCTAATACTTTTTAGTCTTCAATGCCGAAACAAACCGTTTTTGCTGCGAGCTTTCACTATCAGAAGCTTTTCCAGAGCTTTCATTTTTTCAGTCGAATCTGAAATCTGCAATCATTTCCTAATTTAACAGCAATTTTTATTTTGGCTACAGCGCACTCGTTACTTAGTCCAGAAAGTCTGTTTGAAGAAATATTTGCTGCCGATTTCTGCTTTTCGTTAACGAAATTAAAGCTTTCATGCGTATTCTTGCGCAGATATTGGCAGTAAAATATATTCATAAATAAATAAAAATATTTAATTGAACGAATTTGTATTATTTTAAGTTGTTTTTGGGATTTTTTGGTCTTCAATACCCGAACAAACCGTTTTTCCTGCCAGCTTTCACTACCAAAAGCTTGCGCGTAATATTCAATTTCCGAGCATTATCTTACAATTGAGATAAGTATGCGTATCGCGGGGTAAGCAACACTGCCTCCCACTTACACTTAGTGTCTCGATGTTTTTGTTGCAAGATTGACAGATTAAACAGTCTTAATTCTCATTCATATGTTTGTTATTCTTATAAACAAACAATAGTCAAATAACCGCACTTTGGCAAACACGCCCCACGGCGCAGTCATCAAAAGAGTTGTTATTCACAAATTCAATGAGCGCCGATTAGCCGTATCGCTCACGGCGCAACAACAACGCAAACAGCTTGCGACGATGGCAACCGAGTTGGGGCGGCAGCAGCAGCAACGCTTTTCATTGATATCGCAATCGACAGAAGCTTAATCAAAACATGAAAGCATAAACGCTGTTTGTTTAAGTAAATGCAAAGGTAAGTATGAGTGTGTGTGTGAGTGTAGGGTTGTGCGGAGAGAGGTTGAGTGTGGAGCGAGGCGGCGCCATAATTTTCAACAATTTGTTAATGCACAAGTCTGCCAAAGCGTAAGCAATATCAAAAGCCTATCACGGAACGGTTGGCATGAGGCGCACATTCACATATACATACATATATGCATACATACATATGTATATGGATACATACATTTGTATATGGATACATACATAGAAACACTTAAATATACAATCACATATACGCGCATATAGGTTAAGTGCATGATGATTCGTTTCGCATATAATGGAATTGTGCTTGTATATTTGTTCACGTGTGTGTGTGTGTGTGTGCGCACTTTCACACAGTGAAATAAAGAATTTACGTATTTTATGACCTTAATTAGACGTGCATGGCATGAAATCATACAGAATATTTGCATATGTGAATATGTATGAGCACTTGGGCTTTGGCGAAAAGCGTAAACAAAAGAAGCACAACACAACAAAACAACAAAAACAATAAACGAATACTAGAAATAGAAATAAATTAATCTTTTTAATCTCCCCAACAGCGGAGAGACGTTGGTAGGTAGCGTTCGTTCGTATCATGCCGCCACGACGATTGACGAAATAATTGACGGTAGAATTAAGCTGTGGCTGCAGGTCATTCAATTCAATATACCACATACATACATACATACATACATACATATGTGATAAAGCGCAAGGCAAACAGCAACAAAGTCAACACAGTGAGCAAAAGAAAAGGCGCAACAATGTTTTAGTATAAGTGTGTGTGTGTGTGAATGTGAGGGAGTGTGGGGTGGCTATTAGGTGGGGAGAGCAGTCAAAAGCAATTAAATGAAAATTTATAATAATGAATAGTAAGTAATGTTTGTTTGTGTGCATGTGCATGTGTGTCTGTATGTGTGTGTTTACTTAACGGCGTATGGCGCGCATATCGAACGCCTACAACGCACACACACACACACATGTATGCATAAGATATGTGTACGAATTGCTACGCCAGTCACTCTTTCAATCACGCCGTCACTCAGGCCAACCAGTCAGTTAGTCAGTTACTGAGGCAGTGAGTCAAGCAGGCACTTGAAATTGAAATGAAAGTCATGCTTCTAAATACCGGCGCGCTTAATACCTGCATGCATGTGTGTGTGTGTGTGTGTGTGTTTATTAATGTGGACTGCATGCATTTGGGTGGCTATTTGAAGGAAAGCAGAGCACGGCCGCGCGTAAGTGTGCGAGCGGGTGTGTTGGCGGTTGTTTAGACGTTGTTAAGTGCTTTGTTTGCCTGTTTATTTGGCTGTATGTCTGTCTACCATCTCACCCGTCTGCCTTCCGTCGTATCCATTTGTCTGGCTGTCTCACGCTTCTGCCTGCCGTCTCACCCGTCAGTTTGGCGGCCGTCTTACTCGTCTGCCTGCCGTCTCATGCGTCTGTCTGTCTGACTTATTCGCCTGTCTGCCCGTCTGTCATGCAATTGCTGCTTGTTAGCGCACTTATCCGTCTGTGCGTGTGTGCACTTGTATGTAATAATGTTTGCGATTTGTGGCCTCTTCTCTCTCACTACATGCACCATGATCTTGCCGCGCGCGCCACCTTTCTCCACAAAAGTCACGACGAGATGAAGTGGAAGAAATATGCCGCAAGTTAAACAGAAAATTTCAGCGAATTTGTGGTTTTTTATCGCAGCGTTTAGAATCTGTTTGAATTTCGAAACATTAGCGCATGCAGAAATGTAAATAAATACGGACAAATAAGCAGATAGTTAAATACAAATAATTATAAATATTAGCTTGTGGCTGTGTGTGTAAAGGTAAATATTTGTGAAGACAAGTGTACCCGGCGTGCACTCAGCGCTCGCTTCTAATGTGCGTATGTGTGTATTTGTGTACATATTTACGGTATTGTTATAAAATTTTATTATAATTACTTTTAGCGAGTTTGCCGTTAGGTGGGAGTACAGTGCATGCTTGCTTAAAATAAATACATACATATTTAATTCTATTTTATTCGCATGCCATAACACTGTCAATTCATTTTTATGGCGCTTTTATGGCATAATTTATTTGCAGTTAGCATTTTTTTTTTATCATTCAAATACTTTGTGTTTATGAAGTGTTGAAAATTATTTGTGTGCATAATTTTGTGTAATAGTTCATAAATTTTATTGCTGGCGAAATTTGGATAATGAGCAAATTTTTTTTATAGATTTTTTAAAATATGTACATACATACATATATAGTAAAAATAATAATTGGGTATTTAACAGTTTGTAACACTAATTAGAAAATGCCGGAAAGTCTATAAAGTACATAAATAGATAATCAACGTTACGGACTGAGCTGATTCAGCCCCATCCGCTGGTCTGTATATATGCGAATTAGTACCACAATTTTTAAGATATCGAACTGAAATTTTGCATACGCACTTTTCTTTCCAAAAAGCTGCCAAATTATCGCTATTGTCGACATCGGAACATCACGACATATCGCTGTCATACAAACTGAACGATGAAAATCACGTCCATGTATGGAAAACTTTTTTATATGACAAGATATCTGCACAAAATTTAGCATGAAGTATTGTCAGAAAATAAGGGTAATATCTCCAAACAAATTTGTTCGACCCGATCACTGTAGCGTATAGCTGCCATACAAACAGATTAATCAAAATCGAATCCTTGTATGGAAAACTTTTTTCTATGACAAGATATCTGCAAAAAAGTTAGCATGAAGTATTGTCAAAAAATAACGGTAATATCTTCAAACAAATTTTTCAGATCGGACTACTATAGCTTATAGCTGCCATACAAACGGATTAATAAAAATCGAATCCTTGTATGGAAAACTTTTTTATATGACAAGTTATCTGCACAAAATTTAGTATGAAATATGGCCAAGAAATAACGGTAATATCTGCTAAGAAAATTTTTGGATCGAATCACTATAGCGTATAGCTGTCATACAAGCTGAGCGCTGAATATCAAGTTTTTGTATGAAAACATTTTTATTTGTTTCAATAAATTTTGTTTTACTTATTATTTATATAAATTTTTTAAATATTTTATATATTTTTGCTGTTTCAATGGTATTTTACTTATTACTCGTATTAAATTTATATAATTATTGTATGTATTTCCATTTATTATTTAATTTATATTTTAAGGTCAGCCGAGTTTATCATAATAAACATTTTTTTTTAAATAAATAAGCATTTTTAAATTATTAAATTTTTTTAATAATTTTATGTTCTCATGAAACCACCATTTGTTTTTGTTCTAAATATTTTCATATATGTTTTTATTCAGCTCACACAATCATGTACTTGACCACTTCAGCATCACTACCAAAAGCGAGCGCTATTGCCGCACAATTTTGCATTAATTCCTGACCACAATGTGTTTAGAATATTTGCATAAATAGAATAGAGAATTTTGAGCGACGTGTAGCAGCATACAAGTCAATGAACGCCAAATTTGAGCAGCGCAACCGACTTAAAGCCGGCCAAGTTGTCGCTCAAGCTCCGCCAAGTAATGTTGCCAACGGCCAATTGTCTGCTCTCTATATTTGTACATATCCACCTATGTAGGTGTGTGTGTGTGTACATACATACATATGTATATGTACAACGCATATCTCTGTTTATTACCGCATTTATTCGGCAACTAGTCGCTGTTCAATATTATGGCTTAGTGCAGACTACTATTGAAGACTTAAAAAAAAAGACACGGAATAATTTAAGCGTTTTAATTAAATTACACACCTGCACACGAAGCAAAGCAAATACAATAAAAGACAGGTGCATGTGTGCGTGTGCTGCTTAATTTAAGCTTTCCTCTCTCCTTTTCAGTACATTCGATACTTGCGCTGGTGTTTTTATGTGATTGCTGCTTCGTTTTTGTTTTTGTTGATTTTTAATATCTTAGTAAAACACTATTTTTAATACGCACATACACACACACGTATACGCATACGCAGGTTTTTGAATATGTTAATAATTATTTTATTTTTTCTTATTTATGTTAATGAGGTCATCCGAGCGCCCAGCGCTAATTCATGGAACAAACAAAATAACGACGTCTGTATGTGTGTATGTTTGTGCGCATGTGGCTTTATAGTTGTTGAGTTTAAAGAAAAAGCAACCCACGTACATATTTTTTATGTCTTGTGGTTTAATTGTAGTTTTGTTTTTGAAGCGCTTAGAAAAATGGCTAAATTATGCACACATTATGAGCAACTATTTACTATTAAACAAAAAAATAATTGAAAAAACTGTTCAAAACAAAAGAATAATAATAACATAAAGAAAATAAAAAATAATTATAAAATAATATAAAATATTGAAAAGAAAATATTAAAAAATGCAAAAAAAAATTAAATATACAAAAAAAAAAAAATAATAATAAATGAAAATTAAAAATCAAACAAAATAAAATTAAAAAAGATTTAAAAAAATTTAAAAAGTAATAAAATAGTATAAATATTAAAAACAAAAGAATAATAATAACATAAAGAAGATAAAAAAAAACTTCAAAAAAATTAAAAATAAAAAATTAAAGAAAAATTAAATATACAAATAAAAATAAAATTAAAAAAAATTAAAAAAGATTAAAATAAAATTAAAAAAGTAATAATATACATATATGCGTACAGACAACATTTTTTTAGTTAAAAAGATAAAAAAAATTTAATTTAAAAATTAAACAAAAAATTAAACAATTTTTAAAATAAAGGGAATTTAAAAACAATATAACATAAAAAAATTATGTTAAAAATAAAAAAAATTTAAAAAAATTTTACTTGAAAAATATACTTTTTTGTTATTGTTTAAACTACGACTCGTTTATGTACTTCTTTCGTCGCATAAATATTTTTAGTGTTCGCTTTGCGTGCATTTGTATGTGTGTGTCTGTATAAGTGCTGTTTGTAAATAACCTGCCGCGACACTTTGCTCTGTGGCAATTTCAAATTTTATTAATAAAATGTCTTTCATTGCTTTCGCCGTTGTCATCTGCTTAGTTTTGCTTTATTGTTGTTATTTTTCTGCTTGTTTGCGCACAATTGTCAACACATTGCGGCAAATTTATTGTTATTAAAATTAAATATTTTTAATTTTGAGTAACGGCAATTTATTTCTTTCACCTTGGTTTCGCTTTCTGTGTTATTAGATTTAATTGTGCGGTTGCATAGCTGCTCTCACTATAAATGACAGCAATTTTAATATTTTTGTACAGTTGAACTTAGCTAAAATGAACTAGCCTATGAAATTTGTGGGTGCTAATGAGCTAACTTTGCTTTGTATGCGTTTAAGCTTTAGTAGTGTTCAAAATTATATTTTTACTTTAATTTCTTTTTATTATTTCAACTTTATTTTTATAATAAATATTTTCCTTGATCGCTCAAATCAAGTCATTGAATGAAAAATTTATTTAGTAGACTACAGCACTACTCAATAAAATAAAATTAAATTAAAAAATATAGAAAAATAAAATAAAAATAAAAGTAATAAAAAACTATGTTGAATAAATGTATAATAAACAAATAAAAATTTCACAAAACTAAGGAAGAAAATAAAAACAAATACAAATACAAAATAATAAATAAAATATAAATAGAAAATATTTAAAAAATAAATTGCATAAAAATATAAAACATTATTAAAAAACAAAAAAGAAATAGAAAAACTAAGACAAAAATAAATAAAAAGTTATATTAAACATAATTAATAAAAATAAAACAAAAATTAAGTAATAAATAAATAAAAAAAAAACAAAGTTATGATTATTCCAAAAAAAAAACTAAAATTATTACTTTCTAGTATTTTTAAATGGCAAAAACACGAAATTTATAAATTAAATAAAAATTAAGCCAACAAATGCAAAATTAGTATAAATAAAATAAGTAAAAATAAAACCAAAAATAAATAAAATGAATTAAAAATTATTAAACAAATAAAAAATTATAAAAAATCAAGCAAAATATACAAATTAACAAGAAATATACACATTAAATTAAAATATAACAAAAAAATGTGAATATTAAAATAAAAATATGTATTAAATTTAAAAAAACAAACAAAATGCTTGTTATTATTATTTTTAATAAATTTAAACTTAAAAAAATATTATAGACTACACTGTGAAACATTTTTGGGATTATTATCTGGGGGGTGAGAAATTCCAAGTCAGGGTGATGGTACTAGGTCAGTATAGTAAAACCCTCGAAGGGTTTGGCGTCCGTATATGTCAGTTTTTTTTTATGACCATTTAAATTTTTTCTTTATCTTGATGCTTTTTCGCTTAGTTGTAACATTTTTTTTTTGTTATTATTAATATATTAAAAATAAAACAAAAAAAAATTAATAACAAAAAGAAAATAAAAATTATATACATATAAAATATAAGAAATTACTAAAAAAAATATTTTAAAAAAATGTAAAAAAAAATAATACAACATAAAAATGTATATTTAAAAAAAATTATAGAAAAAACATTTTTTTCATAAAAGTAAAAACATAATAAACAAATAAAATATAATAAGAAAAAATTTAATAAATAAATTTAATAAACAAAAATAGAAAACTAAATAAAAATATAAAAAAATAAAATTTAATTTAATAATAAGTAATTACAATAAAGTAAAATATAACAAAACATTAAATAATAAAATAAAAATATATACCAAATTGTAATCATTACAAACAAAACGCTTAACTTTTATTTTTTATATAAATTTAAGATTTAAAAAAATGTAAAGCTTAAAAATATATTATAGCAAAATATTTCGTACAAAAAAGTTTTTATTTAATATATATTAAATTATTTTATTAATATATTAAATTTATTTAATACATATATATAAAAAGTTTTTATTCAATATATTGAATCATAATAGCAGGTTGGTCAAGCAAATGCCTAATACCCACTTATTTCTTATCAATTTCATTTATTATTCACATTTAATTTCCTCAAATATTTTTCCTGCTTATGTTTTGAATATATTTCTATTTATAATAAAAATAAACATAATCATTAAAAGCACATATTCTTTATTTTTACTATTTTTACGCTCCAAATTCAATTTGCTAAAACAATATGCATAGATAAGAAAAATATGAAGAAGAAAATATTTAAAATTCCTCCCCACAGCATCTGAATTCAATGTCAAACGCAAACAGGCAAGCAAACACACACACTTACACACCAGAAAAAGGAGCACCAGCGCCCGCCAAACCGCCAAAAGTTCACACGATTTCATTTCATTCCACCGCACAAACATACACACACAGACAATTTTTTTTTTTTTTTTATTTCCGCTTATCGCATTACACACAAATTTTGTAAGCGAGTAAGTCAATATTATGAACGTGAAATTATGCAGCACTAAATTATGTTTATTTATTTACAAAATTTTTTGTGATTTCCCAAACGCCACTCAAACTTAATCAAGTTTCCCTTAATAATTTAATACGCCGATGTTTCGCTGTTGCTGTTCACTGTTGGGCCGTCGCACATGATTGTCAACACGTGTAGAAAGAAAAAACGGCATCAAATGATAGCTACACTTATATACACATACATACATAAGTGTGTGTGTGTACGTATGCACAGACAAGCCGAGTCAGCATTTTTCCACTGAACGGTTGAATGAAAATGTTATATGTATGTACATAAGTATGTAGGAATGCCTCAAAAATATACATACATATGTATACTTAGTATATAATATATTTGTATGTACATACATATGTCTGCATATACATTTATCAGCACTTGGACCCTGGCATGTAAACCCGTTTAAGGCGAGATAAGCTACAGCATTACTTTGATTGGGGCATAAGCGCGCCCTTTTGGCTCAACGATAGTGAAATATACACATACATGCATACATACAAAAGGTTACCGCTTACTCACAGCCATAAAGCATCAAACTGATCTACAAGCTTGATTATGAAAGCATTGTGTGAAACACAAACGAAAAATGCGCTGCTTTGTTGTGGACTTGCGCCGAGCGGGCAATAATTGATCGTGACATTAGCACTTGGACTCTAAGTAGCCCTTCTAGCGCTATTATAAAAGGGTTAGGCGAAAAGTTAATTAAAAATTTTCCATTTACTACAAAATTATTGTTGAATATTTGTTGTAGCAGATAATCTGTTGAAATTGAATTATTTAAAATTTGTGGGAAACTTGTCTTTTACAAAGTATCTACTTTCAAACTAGTTATAGGTTTGGTGTAATTTACACTAGTTTATTTTGTAGCAGTTGTGAAGTGCATTATGGATCAGTTTAATACAATTTTTTTTTTTATTAAAGCGTTTTGTTTGATATAACGGAATTTTATATACATCGTCCGTCGGGTCTACGTAATCGGAACGATCCTTGATGGTTCGGTTCGGTCGATAGAGACGATATCGCTGGCATACTATTCACAGCGGAACAGGGTCCCAAAAACTGGTTTGATGCATTGGCTTGACGAGACGAGTGAGAGTATTTTAATCTCGCTAGTTTCAAAATAAGCCTCCTAAAGATATAGGTACGTGGTCAGACCCCCCATCCAGCAACGAATCGAAATTATTAAAATTTACCTAATATTCGGAGTCAGTGATCTGACTACGCTACGCTACGTCCAATTTATGGTCATTATAATCGTTTGTCAGATAAACAATTGAGTGTCTAGTGAAAAAGTTCGAATCCAAAGAAGTGTTCGTAGTGTCGAGAATATTGCTGCCGCTAGCGCATCAATTGAGGAAGACCCAAATCAGTCTCTCGCATGTCTTTCTCAAGCTTTGGGCATCTCTGTGACGTCGTTGTGGCGAATTTTGCGAAAAGTTCTTGGCCTACATTATTACAAAATCATATTGACATAAGAACTGAAACCGCTTGACCACCAGAATCGTTGTATGTTCGTGAATTGGGCTAAGAAACAACTTGAAAACTATCCGGATTTTCATCGAAAAATCATCGTCAGCGATGAGGCTACTTTCTGGCTGATTAGCTTCATCAATAAGCAATATGCGTTATTGGTCCGGCAGCAATCGACACGTACTCCATGAGTCACCATTGCAACCTGAAAAAATTATGGTTTGGTGCGGTTTATGGGCCGTCATTGGGCCGTACTTCATCCGTTACTGTGAATGGAAATCGCTACAGCTCAATGACAACCGAATATTTTTGGTCCGAATTGAATGATATGGACTTGGACAATATGTGGTTCCAACAGGATGGCGCCATAAGTCACACAGCGAAGGTCGCAATCGATTTATTGAAAACCAAGTTTGCTATCCCAGTTAATTGGCCGCCTCGGTCGTGCGATTTGACGTTGTTAGACTAACTCATGTGGGGCCACGATAAATCTGTGGTCTATGCCAACAAGCCAGCGACGATTGATGAGCATCATACGAATATCGAACTTGAAATTGCTGCAGTATCGGCCGATTTATGCTTGAAAACCGTCGAAAATTGGGTTCAGCGTCTGGACTTCTGCAAATCTGCCCGTGATATCCATGCAAAAGAAAGCTCCACACATAATGGCATTGAATGCACTTTCAAAGGAATAAAGAATTTCATTGATATCTCAAACCGTTTTTGTAGCGCTCTTATTGAAAAATCCGTTAAAAGTGCAAATTTTGAGTTAGCACCGCACGAAGCTGGCTATAGACCCAATAAATCCCACAAAGTCGCAAATGTAATCTATTAGACGCACATTTCTAGTAACTAAGCATCTTGAATTCACAAAATCTTTGTTGCCCTGATTTTCCTAGCTGTACTATGTACATATGTATATATATTTGTATGTGAATATTTACTTATTCACATTCTCGACTACTTTGTCGCCTTACACAAATATGTGAAATTATAAACATTTAGCACTATTGCTTCAAAACAACAACAAATAATATTCACTTGTAATACATTTCATAACTTATTTGATCACTGGCGTCGCTTATTTGTCACACAATTCTTGAGAGCAAATAAAAAAGTGCATTCGAACACGCAAGTGTGACGTGTGACCTGTGTTGTTGTCGTGTGAGGTGTGAGCGGAACAAGCGTTAAATGTAAATAATACAAGTTGTCAAGTGGGAGGTCGGGGACACTGCAAAAGAGAGACTGTGAGAGCTACAAAATACGTGGTTTCACAAGTTAACCAATTCTCAGTGAATTATTAACAATTAGACGTGAGCGAGTGGGAAGCAAATGGTTAATTGAAAAAAATAAATAAATAAATACAAATGCATATTTGCATCTCTATATAGGGATATTTTTGTTTTACAATTTTTATTTGGCTTTTAAATTTTTTATTTCTGTTTTGCATTTTTTTTGTTTTTTAAATTTTTTTTTTTTTTATTAAATTTTTTTTTAATATTTTTTAAATAATTTTTTTTTTTTTTAAATACTTGTTTATTATTTTTGTTTTTAAATTTTTTTATTTTTGTTTTTTTTTTTTTAATTTTAAAAATATTTATTTTTGCTATTTAAAATTCCTTATTTTTTTTGCTTTAAATTTTTATTTGTCTTTTTAGTATATTTTTTTATGTTTGCCCGCCCTGATCGAATGTCAGTGCGACATAATTCAAGAGCTTGCGGCTTTATTTGCATGCATCACGGCCACAACGATTTGCATAATTAAACACATTTTTTTATACTGAACTTTTTTTGTTGTTGTTGCATGAAAATGCAAACAGGTGTTTGCACCTTCGCGCGCTTGAACATATGTAAATTATGCGTGAATTTTTGAGAGTGTTGAAGGAGAAAAAATATTGATTTTTTGACAGACATATGCGTGCACACATACACACATACATACATACATATCGTCACCTAAAATGCTAAATAATGTAATATCACTTTTCATAAGTTTAAAGGCGAAGGAAAAACGATTTAATAGAAACCACACATATTGAAACAAAGTTTGAGTTTTGGTTATAAAATGGTTATATGTTGGTCATATATCGGTTAACTAAGGTTTATATATTAGTTATATCTGACAGCGGGAGGATAAAATTTTAAAATATAGTACGATGTACTGAATCATAGCAATAAAAAAACTCAGTTTCGATTTTTTTAGCAATTTAGGTGACAATATATGCCTACTAATGTTATGCAGGCAATGCAGCAAAAAAAAAAAAAATAAATAAATGTGCGAACAATAATTATTTGAAAAAAAAATGTAAAAATGAATGAGTAAATATTTTGTATAAAAAATACAATCTAACTTGTTAAAAAATGCATCGCCAAACAGTGATGAGCCTGCATCATGCAGGCTTAGATACCTTGTTAATGGTTTTCTCGATTCAATATAGCCCTCTTCATCATGTGTAGGGTTGTATGTCTAACTCAAACACTTATGCTAATAGCGCTAAATAGTCGCAGTCGAACATTCGTAGACTTCATTGAAATTCAAGTGTTTCAACTTACCTGAAAATAAAAACAAAATATAAACAAAAATTAGTTCGCTTATAAACTTAACTTATTGAGTAATTTATATGCATAAAGAAGACAGAAAAATTGTTTAAAAAAGTTCTCAAAATTAAGCAAAACTATAAATAAATAAAATTTGTTATAATTTTGTACAAGAAAAGTGTGCAAAACAAGTGCAGAGCGACGAAGTCAACGATTTTTGCATGCTTAATATCATTTGTGACATCATAAGAACGCAAAACGTAAGCAAAAATAAAATAATAAAAACAACGGAGGCGTGGTGGCGATAGAAAATAATTTACATTTGAAATATTTCGAAAAATATAAGAAAGCTTCAAAAAAGTCATATATTTTGAAAGTAATGCAGTTCTTTAAACATAAAAAATATTTAGAGGCCGATGCCACGCCTTTTAATAATTGTAGAAATGAAGACATCGACTTTCCTCTCATTATGAGGAGTGATTCTCTTAGCGGGAGTATGTATGTTATGCCTATGTTTCATTTTACTTTAGTCCAAATATCCATTTTTCGCACGCTTGCAAGCTTGAGCTTTAAGCTTTAGGGCGCGTTCCAAAAGTTATCTTAGAAGTGTGTAACAATAGATTTTCGAACTAGTAAAGAGAACATTTCTAATTCTTATATGCAAGCTCAAAGAAATCTTAGACCCTCTAGAAGACAATAATAATGGTCAAAGCTATAAAGATTATGTGACGTTAAAGAAAGCTCAAAACTATAAAGGTAATAAAATAACAAAAAACTACTAAGATATTGAAGTGAATTATTGTTTCTTGTCGACGGCTTAGAGCTTTAAGCTCTAGGTCACGTTCCAAACAGAATCCTAGAAACTCATTATAACCGATTTTTGAACTATAAAAAGCTAAGATCTCCAAAGAGCAGTAATAATGGCCAAAGCTCGTAAGATTTTGAAGTTACCGAATAAATAAATTATAGATTTTCGCCTCTTTTCCGACCACCTTAGGGCTTGGCTTGAGCTTTAAGCTGAATCAACTTCGAAACACATAATAATCGATTTTTGAAACTTAGTTCTAAAGCCAACTTTACAAATGAGACCTACGTACATGCGAGCTCAAGAAAAGCTCAGATCCCTCCAAAACGACTGTCATAGTGCTGAAAGCTCGTTGAATTCTGAAATTCCCGCATTAATTGTAAAAAAATTGTAAATGAAAAAAAAAATTGTTCAAAACTTTGAGAGAACTACAAGTTAATAAGCTCAGACCCCCCAAGAGGACTGTAAAAATGATGAAAGCTCATTCAATTCTGAAGCTTCCTTAGAATTTTGATTTCGGTGGATGAAAAAAATTATTCAAAACTTTGAAAGAACTCCAAGTGAAAAAGGTCAGAGCGACCAAGAGTACAGTAGTGATGCTGAAAGCTCGTTACATTCAAAAATTCCCGCATTAATTGTAAAATTTCGATCTCCGTGGACGAAAAAAAATTATTCTAAACTTTGAATGAAGTCCAAGTTACTGCTACTTTTCCGAAAAAAGCTCGCTTTCTCACCTTGATTTATTGATCCGGCCTTAGTTGTTGTTGTAAACCAATTATAAGCTCATTTTCTGCGCTCGCCCTGCCAAGCAATCCTTGCGAGAAGCGCTCAACCTACATACGTCCATGCTATTGACAGCACCGGCGGTAGCAGTCTTTCATAAAAGCATGACAATTACCTCAACTTTGCTTAACCTTGAGCGAAAATCAATCAAAATGCTTGCAAAACCAATAATACCCAAACGAATAGTTGAACAAGAAATTAATGAATTTACATACAAAATCGCACAAAAGCAGCAGCGGCAGTAGCCGGATCCAAGCAGGCAAGGAGCGGAGCGCGTAGAAGTTTGCCAATTGTTGGCAGTTTTCAAAAGTGTGCTGTTATTGTTGTTACGTTTTTTGGTTCATTTCTTTTCGACGGTAACCTAACCAAGCCATAAATCATGCCGAGGCATAAGTGTAAATTTTATTCTCCACAAACTCATTGTATTTGTTGTTTGCACAAAGGAGGCGAAAATTAAAAACACGTACACACACACACATACACGTACTTGGGGTATGCATTAAACGGTAAGTGTGCAGTGCCAAGTGTAGTTTTTAAGGGTCAACGCTTGTAGTCAATGTAACTACTGTAAATTTTTGCTGCTGCTGCTGCTGCTGCTGGCGGCCGCTCACCCATTGTACTTAAGCGTAAAGGATGCAAGCTAATAGGGTTTTATGGGTACTTAAATAAGTATGTTTGCAGTGCAGTCAGTCGGCGTGGAGTCAAGAGCACTTCGGCTGACGAGTAGCGAGCGGTCTGACCTGCCCGTGGAAGTAGCTGCATAAGAAGTGCAGAGAAAAATATTTCAATTAAAAGGCAATAACCACAACAGACAATTTTTTTTTTGAATGCTTTAAGGACGGCGATGTTGTTGTAATTGCTGGAAAAGACAATGCTGTTGTTGCAGTTTTAATTTTTGCAATTTTTTCATTGTTCTCTCAAACTTTTCGTTTTTTTTTTGTTTTTCGTATGCTTAATGGACGGTTGTTGTTTTTTTTTGTTGCTGGAAAAATATTTTTTTTTACTTTTGCAATTATTTTGTTGTCTGTGATTTTTTTTATTATTATTTTTTTTTAATTTTTTATGGACTTTTTCGATATACCATGAAGAGAGTATATTAAATGTTGTGATCCCATATGTATGTACGCGTACTAGTCTCGCAGTTTTTGAGATGCACTAGCCGTTTTCTCCCAAAGAAGTAGCTTATATGTCGGAACCGTCGATATCGACGCACTATAGCATATAGGCCATGCAAACCGTTCGATCAAAAACAAAACAAGTGCTTGTATGGAAAACTTTTTTATTTGACAAGATATCTTCACGAAATTCTGCAAATACTATTGCCTGAGACAATCGTGTAATATCCGAAGAATTTGTTCAGATCGGAGCACTATAGTATATAGCTGCCATACAAACTGATTATTTTATTCTACAAGAAATGTTCCTATTAAGGGTATTATTATAGTTTTTTAATTTTTTTATTGTTTTTTTTTTGTTTTTGTATTCTTTTCGCTGACATGCTTGGCTGCTTACACATACTTTTGAGCTGCACGGTAGTCATACAGTAGTAAATATGTTTACTTGCAGCACGGTGGCAAAATTGGCAAAAGTACGCGAAGGCAAATGCGGTTGTAGGCATAAACGTACACATACACATACATATTGCATACATAAAAACTTGCAGTTAGATGTGTGTATTTGTTGTGCAAGCGGTAGGTAGCGAGAAAAAGGCAAATATTTTAATTATAATAAAATGAAGTGCTTCTTGAAAGGAGCAATAATTTGCTAGGCTTTAAGGGTATTTTTGTGGCAATATACATATGTTTTTTTGTTGTTTTTATTGTATTTTATTTTCTTTCGTTTTTACGCTGGCAATATACTTTTTTATTTTTATTTTTATTTTTTATTTTATTTTTATTTTCTTTCGTTTTTAAAATATTTTTAAATTTTATATTTCATTTTCTTTGAATATATATATTTACTTTCTTATTATTTTCGTTTAAAAATTTTTAATTTAGTTTTTGTACTTTATTATATTTTTTAAATTTTTGAGGTATGTTTTATTTTAATTTTTTGTAATTTTTTATGTCATTATTTTCTTTTAAAATTTATGAACTAATTTTATTTTATTTTGGTTATTTTCTTTTAATTTTTCTTAATTTTTTTTTTAACTATTTTCTTCATTATTATTTTCTTTTGTAATTTATTTATTTCATTATTTTCTTCTAATATTTAAGCTATATTTTTAAATTATATTTTTTTTTTTTTTGTTAGTTTCATTATTTTATTTTTATTATTTTAATTTTTAATTTTTGTCATATTTTTTAAATTTAATTTTTTTATTTTTCATTTCATTACTTTTTTAATTTATATTACTTTTAAAATTTATTTTATTTTTATAATACTTTTTTAATTTTTGCGCTATTTTTTAATTTAAATTTTTTGTAATTTTTTTATTTCAATATTTTCTTTTAATATTTCTGCATATTTTTATATATATTTATTTCTTCTAATTTTTTAATTTTATTATTGTCTTTTAGAATTTATGCAATGCTTTTAATTTATATTTTTTTTATTATTTTATTTTATTATTTTCTTTTAATATTTATCCCGTTTTATTAATTTATATTTTTTGTAATTTTTTTATTTCATAATTTTTTGAATATTTCTGCACATTTTTAATTTATTTCTTCTAATTTTTTTTTATTTTATTATTTTCTTCTAGATATTATGCTATGTTTTTAATTTATTTTTTTATTTTTTTTATATTTATTTATTTTCTTTTAATATTTATCACGTATTTTTAATTTATTTTTTGTTTGTAATTTTTTTATTTCATTATTTTAATATTTATTTAATTTTTGTTATTTTATTTTAATTTTTATACTACATTTTTTAAATAATTTTTTTTTTTGTAATTATTATGTCATAATTTTTTGTATATTTATTTTATTTTTAATATTTGCTTTTAATTTGTGTTATATTTTTTAAATTTTTTATCACTTTTATCTATTTATATAATATTTATTTGTATTATTTTTATTTAAATCGGCTAGAAAAATTCCGGCAGTTCAAATCATGAAATTCCATTAAAAGCAGATTTCCTCCCACTCAAACTACGCCACTAAAGCGCCGGTACAGGCAATAAAGCCGAAAAATTTAAGAATCAGTACACCAAATTGATTTAAAGAAGAAAAGAAATGTGTGCAGTAAAAATCGCAAATTTGTCAAAAAATAGAAAAAAATTAAAATTCTATTAAAAATTGCTGCCAAATATGCGCCATAAAGCAATTACGGCTGCTGAGTAAATATGTGAAGCGCGAGAGAGCGCGCCTCAGAGATGCCAAAAATTCCAATATCAAATGTCTAAAACCAAACTTTATGCTACCAAACCCCGTCAGCCGGCCAGCCAATGCAAACATTTACAGCAAGACAAACAACTGACTAACAGCTAGTCAGGCGGCTGACGCACGGGCAAGCACTTGGGCCAACGGTCCGCTGTGGCGCGCTTCACCTATTTCCGCCACCTATGCGTTTAACCTTTATGAAGCAATAATACAAAAAAGGAAAGTATGTCTACAAAAGTGATACTCCGCTGTATTTCCCCAAGCCAAATAAGAATTCTGCGGAAGGGGCCCCAACACAAACATACACACGTAGTACACACATCCGTGAATATATGGTAAATATGAGGTAAAAGGCGCGTCAGCGGCGACGTTAATGGATCGCCGCTTGGCATGTGGTCGCAGCAATCAGTAATATTAAACAATAAGCAATGAGAAAAAAAAAAGAAGCAACGCAACCAATAAAACACAAAAGATGGGAAAATATATGGCACAAGACGGGAGGTGAGACGTGAATTGGTAAAATATGCACATTTCCAACATATGTTTGTATTTTTGAAAGTCAAGTACTTAAAGCGAAAACAAAAGCTGCAGTAAAAACAAAAATACATAAAACAAATACGAAGCAACTACAACAGTAGAAACAACAACTGGAAGCACTCGTTGCCGAGTCATGGCACACTGAATCCCCAGCACTTGACTAATTTACACATTTTATTGCGGCTAATTGCGGCCCAACTAGCGAGCATATGCTAAGTAAATGCCGTACGCATATGAGTGTGTGTGTATTTTTTTGTATATGCAGTCATGTTCTATAAACATACACATAAGTGTGGTCATGTAGTAAGGTGAAGGTAACATATGTCTTCAAGTAGTTTTGTATGTAAAAGAGGAAACATTACATTTTTATGAAACACATACATGCATATACATACAAATATACACATACATACATATGTATGTAAGTACGTTCATCTGCTAGGTGTAGTATCCATACATTGTAACTTGTATGATAAAGTGCAATAACAATTAAGCGCGGCTAAAGTGGGCCACGCACGCTGCAGGGAGCCACAAACTTAAAAATGTACGCGAGTAATCTAGTGTTTTCAGTTATTATTTATTTGATTATTTGAATTGCTGCTTTTGGTTTCTAAGCTAATATTTATGAGAGCACTAGTTTGCAATTAAGTGTGGCATAAATTGTTGTTGGGCCATGTGAAATGATTAAATTATGCGCATTTTCTATTTGCATGAAAAGTACATAAATTGAGGAGTTAGGCATGGAAGATTTAGAACAATTTGATTAACATAAAGATTAAAGTATAGAATAAAAACGAAATGAAATTCATAAAAAATATGCAAATAAGTATAAAAAAATTAAACAAAATGTAAGTGAACAAAAAAATTTAAATGAAAGTAATAATTAAAAATTAAATTGATTGTAAATTAAGTAAAAATATAACAAAAACAGAAAAAAAAACAAAAATATATAAAAAAAATTAAATTAAAAAAAATTAAAAAAAAATAAAGAAATAAAAAAACAAATAAAAATATTAAAAAATAAACAAATAAAAACAATTTTAAAAAACAACAACAACAAAATCATTAAAATATTAAAAAAAGTTGTAAAAAACGAATAACAAAAACATAACAGAAACAACCAAAAAAAAAATAAAAAATTAATAAAAAAATAAAAAATTAATAAAAATAATTAACAAAAAATTAAAAATAATAAATAATAAATAAAAAATAATAAATAAAAAAAACAAATAAAACTAATTTAAAAAAAAAACATATAAAAAAGTAAAAAACCAACAAAAGCATTATTAAAATAAATAAAAAAATCAACAAAAAAATTTAAAAAAATAGCAACAACAACAAAAACATTTACGACGGTTGATACCATTCCCAAATAAAATTGCTTTCCATAAAAGAAGTTATTTTGCACGGCTTGTATGACAACTATGTTCTATAATGGTCTGATCTGAACAATACCTTCGAAAATTGTAGCGCTGTCTTCGGCATAATCCATGCCAAATTTCGAGAAGATAACTCATCGAATAAAACAGTTTCTACACGGGCACTTGATTTGGATTGGTTACCTTCTATATATGCATCTATATGCTATAGTAGGCCGGTCTAAATAATTTTCACACATATTGTACCGTTGCCTTAAGGGGGTATTCTAGTCTAGAAGCATGAATTTCAGGTAATTTTTAAAGTGTAGTAAAAAAAGGCAATTAATATTTTTACCATCCATTTTTTTATTAGTTATTTATTAATTTTAGAAAAGTAGAGAAAAAAATCAAAAACTAAAGAAAGTAAAAAATTTCAAAAATTATGAGCTGACGAAGTGGGGGGTCTCTAAAAATTTCCACGTGACCATACCCATGATTTCAACCCTCCTAGTTATCTGAAACCGAAAAGAAAAACAGATAATTAATCTAGAATAATGTCGCAATGGCCGGAACTACGGAAAAGTGTGAAAAAATTTTTTCACAAAATGGCGACTGTCTAAAAAAAAAGTTTTTTCGGATCACTTTTTCTGATTATTTCGATTTTTTTTTAAATAATAAAAATAAAAATTTGGGGAGGGGGCTAGTTCCAACCATAGACAAGCCAATAAATAAGACTCTATAAAAATTTTAAGTAAATCGGTCCAGCAGAACCTGAGAAATCGTGGGCATCGTTCCGAAAAAGTCAGTTTTGAGAAAAACGCGTTTAAAGTTTCGCGTTCCGGCCGAACCAGTTTGGATGCCGGGTCAGAAAAATGCCTATATCTCCGAAAATAATTTGAATTTTGAAACACACTTGTACACATATTCTTGAATAGTTAAATTTTGAAAATATAAAAAACAAAATCGATTTTTTTAAATTTCTAGACTAGAATACCCCCTTAAGTTGTCTCATATTAAATATCGTGCAGATACCTCGCCAAATAAAAAAGTTTTCCATACAAAGACTTGATTTTGACTGATAAGTTTATAGGACAGCTATATGCTATAGTGGTCCGATATCAAAAATACTTTTGAAGATTGTAGCGCTTTCTTGGAGAACAGTTCATGCCGAATTTTATGAAGATGTCTCGTGAAATAAAAAACTTTTCCTATAAGGACTTGAGTTTGATCCGTCACTTTGTATGGCGGCTATATACTAGGTTGGCAATATCAGTGATTCCAATAAATGAGCAACTTCATGGTGAAAAAAGAATGTGTACAAAATTTCAGTTCGATATCTCAAAAACTGAGCGACTAGTATTCGTCTACAAAGACAAGAAGATGGACGTAGCTAAAGCGACGCAGCTTTGGCATGCTGATCCCTTATACAAACATATGTATGTATGTTCTCAGAATATAATATACAAACTTCGTGACAATTTAATACAAATTATTTAAAATATTAATAATAATCTAAATTCTCTTGACCACGTGCTTACCATAAATTATGTCGCGTCGAAGTCAAGCATTTACGAAATCAAGAATTTATTTAGGAGCTCGCTGTGAAGCCGCGAATTATATTAGTTATTGCATATGCACCTAAAATGTAAAATAGCGTAACATCACTTTTCAAAAGTTTAAGCCACTCATATTGAAAAAAATTTGAGTTTTGGTTATAAAATGGTTACATATTGGTTATCATACACTCATATAGATGTTATGTTATGCTTACAAAATGGGTATATATTATGGTTAAATATTATTTTTTTTATGATACTTTGTTTTGCATTTTAGGAGACGATATACATATGTACATATATAGCAAGCGTGCTATTGAAAATTTATTAACACCCAAGTGTGAACGGAGACTATAAAAATATTAATCTCGACCACAGGCACTAATTGTCAGCTAAAATTTGTTTAGCACAAAAAAAGCCAAAAAAAATCAATTAATAAAACAAATAACTTCTAATTTAATAAGAAAGTTGAAATACCGAGAAATAATAGTAAAAAAGCTGAATTTTGTTGAAAAATGTTAAACCAATAGCAACAACAAAATATTCCAAATAAGCTTAAACTAGACTAGTACTCACACAAGCGAGTAGCTGAGCTGAGCTAAAATTTCTCCAACGGTATTTACCGGAACCAATATTACCCAGTATTTTTTTCACGCTAAATCGCATGCTGCTCAAGTCGCTTATTTCAAATCAACCGTGTTGAACAAAAAAAATATTTTAAGTAAAGATAAAAAAGTAAGAAAATTGTGTTGTTGCTTTCTTTTCAGTTCATGCGGCTAGTGAGTGTTCGTTTGGCTCCGCGACGGTAAGGGAAATTTTCTAATCAGACAGACAAATGTAATAGCAACGGCAAACTTTCGTTGATAATGCGATTTGCACAATGGAATTATTTTTTTATTCATGTTTAATTTCTTTTTACTATATTTAAAATCACATGACTACATATTTTTATTAGAAAGCGATTTTATGCAGCAATTATTTATCTATTCACCATAAAGCTGGGCGCTCAAGTCCAACTGTGTAGACATATTAAGCATTGGCGTAAACAATTACTTTCTTTTAGCACCTTTTGCACTAGCAGGGCGGCGGTCAATAACTTATTAAACTCTCGTATGTACAATTTTGGTTAGCACAATGAACTTTTTTTTTTAAACGTTTTCGATCGTGAATAATAGGCTTAAATGTGTGTCGACCTACGCAGCAGACGAATGAGGTTAGGTGGGCGAGAAAGCGATAATTGCACGGAATAGTGAAGATATAGAAAAGGGAGAAGTGGCGGCAAGGGCACAGCTATTGCGGTGAGTAACTAACGCTGATTTATGGCACAAATATTTGTTTAGATTTGACAGAGCTGTTAGCTATTTAAATTTTTCATTTAATTTCACTGGTTTAGAAGACTCTATCAGCAATATTAGTTAGAGTAATCTTGGTAGCTTGGCATGAAAACATTTTTATATGCTAAACAGTGTAAAGCAAGTTCGCCAAGAAGTGTGTAACACCTGGAAGGAAACGTCCTCCGATATCGGACCACTATAAAGCTTATAGTTTTCATACAAAGTGAACGAGCGGCATAAAGTACTTGTAAGGAAAAAGTCTAACGGTTTGATATCACACAGTCTTGGTGGTCAATCGACCGGCCCACAACGTGAAACTATCTGCTCAACGAAGTGTTCTCTCAATAAATCCATTGATTGATGCGATGTGTGGGAAGTGGTGGCTTGTCTTGTTAAAACCAAAATTCGCCGAGATCGCTAGTTTCATTTCAGGCAACAAATAGTCGGTTATAATGGCGCGAATACGTTCTCACCGACATCATTTTTGAAGAAATATGGACCGATAATTCCATCAGCCCACAAACTACACCAAACAGTTGTTTTTTTGGATGAAATGGCAGTTCTTGAATCTCTTCAGTTTTCTCTTCGTCGCAAATGCGGCAATTTTGCTTATACTACATACCTATTGAACCAGAAATGGTTCTTATCGCTGAACAAAATTTGTCTCGAAACCGTCCGATCTTCTTGGAACTTTTCAAGAGCCCATAGAGCAAAACGATGTCGCTTGGTAGGGTCGAGCGACTTCAGTTCTTGCACAAGCTGTATTTTGTAGGCTTTCAATTTAAGATCTTGGCGTAAAATGCGTCAAGTCGTTCCATACGTAAGTCCGAGTTGCTTCGAACGGCGCCGAATCATCTCTCCATGGTCTTCGTGTACACTCTCAGCTACGGCTGCTATATTTTCTTTATTTTCTTCACTGCGTGCTGGACGTGGTCTATTCGGTCGAATATTATCCAATATGAATGCTAGGTTTCAAGATGGATGATGTTGTTGGGAATAGTATGCTCAATAGGTCTATTAGGTGTACCATGGACCGCGAAACACATTCTTTATAGAACATGTATTTTCGTAATAAAGTTGAACGATTGGTAAACGTTGTTTAGACGTAAGTCTTTCTATGTTGAAATGCCAAACAATGCTGAACAAAAATTACATGACAGCTTGACATTTGACACGGCTTTCAACTAATTTTTCTCTTGAAACTGTCTTTTTCAAAATGATAACATCGATTTCTCAGCTTCTACTGGACTGATTTATCTCCAATTTTCAGAGAGTCTTTTTTGGATATCACATTCCATATTAGCAATATCTCCAAATTAACATTTTTAATTTCACATCGAATTAACTCGATTTTAAAAAATTTTGTAATATTAGTGGAATTTCATACCTTTCAATGCGCTGCAGAATAATCCAATTTGTTTCATTATGATTTCACTTAAATTTTTTCGATTTCACCAAGTTTTCGTAATATTTATTTCATTTTATTTTGTTTCACTTATGTCTTACTAAGATTGAGTATTCTCCAATCTATTTCACGTTACTTTTCACTTCAACTTAACCTAAATTTATCACAGTTTAATAATAAATAACCGATTTCGGTAAAGTTTTCTCTTCATAATTCATAATTTTTATTTTTTTTTAAATTTCATTCATTTTTGCAATGATTCGTAAAAATGGAATTGATTTCACTACACTTTTCTTCCAAAACTTATTTAATTTCACTAATTTTATAACTCTTAATCACTTTTTCCGACTAGAATTCAGCATACTTTTCTACTAACTTTGAAAAAAAAAAAATCATTTAAATTTAATTTTCACCATAATTTCATAATTATACATTTCACTGCATTTTTTTATTTTATTTTATTTTTTATACTAATTTAGTATATTTAATATATAAAGCAAATAAATTAATTTAAATTAAAAAAATTTAATTAAAATTGAAAAATCGTTGGCATAAGTGTTGCACAAAATATTCATTTACAATTTCCGGGTACTTTTTTGACACAATGTATTCTTATTTGGGATTACTTTGACGTCGACGAAATAAATATTCATGCATAGTTAAATATTTTTTTAATCTAATTTTTTTATTTACAATTTCCGTGTACTTTTTTGTCACAATGTATTTTTTATTTTGTGTGTATGAAAATGTCACTTCTGTGAATTCATTTTATTGCGTGTTCCATTTCATTCCATAAATTTTTTGCAACTATTTTGCAACTTCTTTTTTTAATTTTTTTTTTCATGGTTTCATACGGTTTTCAATTTCACTGAAATATTCTTTTGAATTTCATAACCACAGAGCGATTTCATTTTTGTCCATATTCGCAGATATTTCGTGACACTTTTTATTAGTATTTTACGAGACTTTTTATTATTATTTCAAGACACTTTTTATTATTATTTCAAGACACTTTTTATTATTACTTTTTATTTTTTTAATTTTTCTCTTTCACACTCTTGCATCCAGCGCATATTGCATAAATCCACGCTGCTTTGTAGGAATTTAATGAATTCACTTGGCATTCAACTATTCGTTTTTATTTCACTCAATTGTAGTCGCTTCGAAACCAGCGAAAAATTCATTGATGTTGCTTCAATTATGTATCTTTGCAATCCGCTTACTTTTGTGTTCCTTTTATGTATTCTAAGCTTGGCGACGCTAAAAAACGCATGCATTCATTCTTTTTGCATACAAAGAAAGATATGTTTTTTCCTTTGTACAAATTCTTTTGAAATGATTTCGAATTTTTCACTTTAATTAAATTCGACACAATTGATATTATGTTATTATTGTTGTTGTTATGGTGTTTACGTAGTTACAATTGTGTAATAAAAATAGTAATATCGACATGATTTCATAAGTTTCCACGCACTTGAACGCCGCTGCTGTGTAAGTATAACAGATTTTCTTAAGAACTTAACACTAACGCTTGGCCTTCAGTCCAATTCGTCGCTTAGCGAAGCATGAAATTTTCAAAGCACAACCAAAACTATTTGAAATTTCGCGCCCTTGCCCACAAAAATACCAACAAAAAAGTGCCTAATTACATAAATTAATTCATATTTCGACGCCAACTCCACCTTCAGCATTTAAAAGCATTTTTAAGCAATTAAAATAAAGTTTCGCCGCAATTAAATGTGTAGCTTACTGTACATACACACACATGCAAATATGTAAGTAAGTATTTATGTAAACCATTTTGAAGTGGTTAATGTCGGCGCATCAGCAAACTTTGAGTACACAGCCGGAAACCGCAAACACCTCGTCGGAAATGAAATAAAAGCGGTTGTCAGCACACACATAGTACATACATATGTATGGTATATGAAGCAACTACTGGCGGTTTCTGGTGAAAATCAATCGGCATGATCGATGATTGTACTTATACTTTGACCACATTTCAGCTGAAGTAGGTGCACTCTCACAACAACAGACTTACAGGTACAACAATGCAGCTGAGTTGGGGATCTACACACAGCTAAAAGCGCATACTAAGTAAGAACTGAAGTGGAGAATAACAAATAAATTAAATTGCGGATGGACTAGTAAATACACTATTTAAAAAAAATATAAAAACTAAAAATAAAAAATTATAAATAAATATAAATAAAAAACATTAAATAAAAAAAAAAAAATAAAACATAAATATAAAAAAAAAATTAAAATTTAAATTAAAAAAAAAAATTAAAAATAAATAAAACAAGAAAATCAAATAAAAAATAAAAATAAAACATAAATATAAAAATAAAATTGAAATTAAAATGAAAAAAAAAATAAAACAAAAAAAATTAAAAAAAAAATAAAAATAAAACATAAATATAAATATAAATTTAAATATAAAAAAAATATAAAGAAAAAAAATAAAAAATAAAAATAAAAAAGAAGAAAAAAAAATTATAAATAAAAAAAAAATTATAAAGCAAAAAAAAAATAATAATAAATAAATAAAAAAAATTTAAAGCAGCTAGAGTCTAAGCCTATAAGACAGGAAAGTATGCTCTCTGTGAAAGCGCGTTTCTGCAGCTTGCTGTCAGCATGCGCTATTGTGACGTCAATAAAGCAACAAATATTTTTTATTCACTTGAAAACAACTCAACCTTTTGTGGAAATTGCACAAATTGTGAACGGAAATGGCGATAATAGTACTAAGAAATCATTAATTTAACTTACATTTGACTTTACGCAAATTCTTATTAATCTCAGCCAAGCAAATTTGGAACAAACAATTATTAACTATTTGTAATTTAGTAGAATTAGATTAAGATATAATTAAATTTATTTATTTTTATTAAGAAATAATAGAATTAATATTGAACAACATGCCGTAGCTATAATAGCCTACACGGTTTTGTTTCTTGTAGCATAAAAGGATATAGAAAGATTTGTATCATGATTTTAATGGAGGAGTATGCTACATATATGCTATAGTGGTGCGATTTCAACAAAATTCTCGGAGATTATAGCATTGTATGAAGCATTAATCCGTGCCGAATTTCATGAAGATATCTTATAATGAATAAGTTTTCCATACAAGGACTTAAATTTGATCGATCAGTTTGTATGACAGCTATAAGCTATAGTGGTCCGAACTGAACTATTTCTACACAGATTATAATGTTAACATAGGCAA
The DNA here is from genome assembly GCA_037783105.1 of Bactrocera zonata. Lineage (NCBI taxonomy): Eukaryota > Metazoa > Arthropoda > Insecta > Diptera > Tephritidae > Bactrocera > Bactrocera zonata. Next base: position 100,853 of record JBAWJQ010002106.1, read on the forward strand.
CATTTTCTGCCAAATTTCTTAAAGATACGCAGTTAAATAAAAAAGTTTTCCATACAAGCACTTGCTTTTGATCGATCAGTTTGTATGGCAGCTATAAGCTATAGTGGTCCGATCTGAACTATTTTTACGCAGATTATAGCACTGTCTTAGTTAATAATTTGTGCCAAATTTAGTGAAGATAGCTCGCTAAATAAAAAAGTTTTCCATACAAGCACTTCCTTTTGACAGAACTGTTTGTATGACAGCTATATGCTATAATGGTCCGATATTCGTGATTCCGACAAATGTGTAGCTTTTTAGAGAGAAAAGAACGTGTGCAAAATTTCAGATCGATAACTCAAAAATTAAGGGATTAGATCGCGTATATAAAGACGGACAGACAGGCATAAGACAGTCAGTATGTCTTTATGTGCACTCTTTAGTTTCTCGGATAGTCTAGGTGCTGACAATAAATTGCTGCAGATACTTTTTTAACCAGTTTCACTCGAGGAAGTGAGAATAAGTACACTCAATGAATTTTAATATGCAAATATTTACTTGCTTGTACTATCACCAGGCACATATTCTACAAATTGTTCTAATTTCCAACAACTAGCACAAATATTGTACATTTATTTACGTAAAAATGCTTATTTACTATATTTATGTACACATTTGGTTATAAAGAAAAATGCGCAAACAGCATTTTGGCCTGCTGCAACGCCGCCATAAATCAATTTAACGCGCGTGCGCCTGGCCCTGAATTTGTCCACAACACACAAGCGTAGCACACATATGCCTACATAAATAAATACTTATGTGATATATGTACATATACATAAATATATTTATGCGTTCAGCCGCAATCGTGGCCGTTATCAAGTGTGAAAACTGCGTTAAGCCAACGGTAAATAGAAAAGAGCGCAGGAAATGTAAAAATGCTTAATGGCTGGCTGCAGAGCACACAATAAAATGAAATTGAAATTGAAAAAACTTAAAAAAAATTTCTATAAAATATCTGGGTGTTACGCTGAGCAAACAAATTCAGCGGGATTTACGCTAAGAACGACCATAAAGACCAGCGAGCGAAATACAGGTAGGGAAGGAAATTTACGACGTTGCGGGATGATACCAAGCTGGGCATTATAGAGACACAGTAAATTGAGGTGTGAAGTCGTAAAAAATGCTTAAACAAATAAATTTGTACATATGTATGTATGTATGTATGTGTGTTTGCAGCAAAAACTAGTAAAATCGTTGCTGGCATAATGTATGAGCGGCTATATTTGGAAAAATGCTGCGCTTAAGTAAAATTTTCAACTATTTTGTTTTTGTTTATTTTAGGTAATTAAACCGAAAAATGCCCAATACCGCACATACGACATGGAGGTAGATGTATGTATGTATATAATAATGTACATTTATTAATATACATACATACATATGTATGTATACATATATACATAAGCACATATTTGTTGCAGTTATGGCACTCGTCAAATTACATGCGCACAGCCGAAAAAATCAGCCACTAAGCAAGGAAATACATATTTATTTAATTACATAATAAGGCTTTAGCGAAAAATTACTTATGGTTCGCCTTAGCTTATCTACTCAAATAACGGACTATCAGCGAAATTAAATAAAGGCAAGCAACTCAAACAAGAGCGAAATGTGATATAAGATTTAAGAATTTTTAATAAATATACGAAAATAAGTAAAGAAGTAAATAAAGTGGAAAATGTGACCTAAAAATGTGATAAAAAAAAAATTATAAAGTGAGGGTGTACGGCGATAAGGCTAAAATATAAAGAAATACTAAATGGTGAAGGTCATCTTATGATGAACATAAAAAAACAATAATAAACGTTACTTCGGCTGCACCTACGCCATAATACCCTGCACAAATAAAAGTTGCCATACAAGAGCCTGATTTTGTTCGTTCAGTTTGTATGACAGCTATAAGCTACAGTGCTCTGATCTGAATAATTTTTATGCAGATTAAAGCATTGCTTTGGACCAGGATTCATGTGAAATTTCGTGAAAATATCTTGTCAAATGAAAAAGTATTCCATACAAGAACTTAATTCTGAGCGATCAATTTGTATGGCAGCTATAAGCTATAGTGGTCTGATCTGCACTATTTCGGCGCGGATTATAGTGTTGATGTAGACGATATTCCCTGCCAAATTTCTTAAAGATATCCCATTAAATGAAAAAGTTTTCCTTACAAAGACTTATATCTGATGGATCAGTTTGTATGGTAGCTATAAGCTATAATGGTTCGATCTGAACAATTTCTGCGCGGATTATAGTGCTGACGTAGACGATATTCCCTGCTAAATTTCTTAAAGATATCCCGTTAAATAAAAAAGTTTTCCATACAAGGATTTAATTCTGATTGATAAGTTTGTATGGCAGCTATAAGCTATAGTGGTCTGATCTGAACAATTTCTTTGGAGATGCTAGCGTTGCCATAAACAATAATTTATGTAAAATCTCGTGACGATATCTTCTCAAATGAAAAAGTTTTCCATACAAGGATTTAATTCTGATTGATAAGTTTGTATGGCAGCTATAAGCTATAGTGGTCTGATCTGAACAATTTCTTTGGAGATGGTAGGGTTGCCATAAACAATAATTTATGTAAAATTTCGTGACGATATCTTGTCAAATAAAAAAGTTTTCCATACAAAAACTTAACTTCGAACGATCAGTTTGTGTGACAGCTATATGCTACAGTGGTCCGATAACGCTAATTTTGACAAATGAGTAACGTCTTAGGGAGAAAAGAATGTGTGCAAAATTTCAGAACGATATCTTCGAAACTTAGCTATAAAGATGCCTATATACAAACGCGAGATATATGAGTAAACAGCAGACCAATAAAAGCAATTTTTATATTAAAACTTTCAACTGATAAATATTTACTGAAACTTTAAAATATATGCAGAAATCGTGACTTGTATTTTTGCGGCTTTTTTTGCGTACTTGCTGTTCTAACTACAACTGGGCAACGCTTCTGCATAAAATTTCTTACACAAAACCGCGCGTTCGTTGTTGCTTTTCATATCAAACGCTAAACTAACGAGCGTTCTTTTGCATTGTGGTTGTCTAAAAATACCGCACAGACCATATAGAACCAAAGTAAGCCACATTTCATAACACTACAACAACAAAAACAATACATTTTTTATATGCATTAAAATGTGTACATGAAAGAATTCATAAAAGCCAAGAAGGCATTATTATACAATAGAAATATGAAAATATAGCAACATGAGAATATTTCAATGACCTCAGCGCCAATATGAAAGCATAGCACAGCAAAAGTATTTGTGAAATTTGCATTTGAAAAATCCAAACAAGAAAATAATTAAAATAAAAGCAGTAAAACAAAGCGAGCGTAATTTGTGCGCCTGCCTACTGTGTTGCTTGCCACAGAATGGAAATCTTAATAGCACACACATACACACAAAGCAACATATACACAAGAAGCGTTATAGTTTTGGGCCAGAATGTCTCTAGGTCACGTCGCCAGCACACTCACGCCCCAACTGAGGGGACTGAGGCCTAAAACAATAGAGCACAGGCAGAAATAACAAATAGTTGCAACACACACGTACATGAAAGTGTATGAGGAAAGCCCAATTGTTTGCAATATGAGTATAAAGGCGCATGATGGCATAGGAATAGCGCTTTGTAAAGAAACACGCTGCTGGCTGCCACTAGTTGGACGAACGGACGGCTGAACGGCTAGTTGGATGGATTGATGGATGTGCGCGGATAGATGGACCGATGGTTGGATGGATGGCTGAACAGATGGTGGGACAGATGGTGGGACGGATGGTTTGGCGGATGGTTGGATGGATGGTGGGACGGATGGTGGGACGGATGGTTGGACGGTTGGACCGATGGCTGGACGGATGGTGGGACGGATGGTCGAATGGCTGTTTGGGCCGACAGGCAATGTGGTGGGTCGCACGAGCATGCAATCAATGGACTCAAAGCGAAATGCAAAAACAAAAACAACAACAGTAAAGGGAAATTAACAATGCTGCGCGCTGATGAAATGTTTGGAGTCTCTCGCCATACAAACGCAAGCAGCAAAAGCCAAGTTTGTTTTTAGTTGCTTTATTTCATGAACTGCCATTTCGCCTTTTCCTTTTTTAATAAATAACAGTGGTGGCGATAGTAAATGCGTGCGCACACACACAACTGCACATTTAGTGGTCGGCATATACACATAATTACATATACATATGCCATTTGTGAGTGTGTATGTATACACATATGTATATGTATGTATATGTCTGTGTATGTTATGTGTGTGTAGATTAAGTTGCAAGTAGTTACCGTTGACGCTGTTGACGCGACCCAAACGCCATCGTCCCAAAGTCAGCCACCGCGTTCGTGCACATTGTCTGCTCGGGGAAAATAGTGGCTACAGCTTCGAGAGGGTTGAACTTATCATTTTGTTGATATGTTTGTTTTCACTTTGTCGAGTGTGTTTACTTTACTTAAGACCCTACAAACGAACGAATATCAAGCGCACATATTTGTATGCGCATATTTACGGTCAACAGACGTGCTGACACACACACAGACACCCACCCACACACACACACATGCATGCATATATGGACGATATATGAAAGCATCATATGAAATAAGCACAAATGTGTGCTTTTCGCATATGATGAATATGCATTTGTTTGTTTGGTGAAATAATGGGGAAAATAATAACAAGGATTTAAGTGAGGGCAAAGTTTGAGGTGATTTGCGAGCTTTGTGTGGGTGGGGCGGCGCGGCGCGGATGGCAGCGCAAGTGGCACAATGAAAGAGTGTTCAAACACAAATGCATGGTGTAGGCGTCCATTAGCGCAAGTGTAATTACAGCTAAAGAATTACACTTGATTTGCAAGTTGTTTTGTGTTAATGAATTTATTGATTTTTGCCAATAGAGCTAATCGCGAGCATAATCAAAGAAAACAAAAGTCAAGCGAAATTAGTGTATAGAGGTGCATTTGAATAACTGCAATTTATGAAAAAACTTGATGACAAAGTAAGTTACTTAATGGGTCAGTATTCATTACCTACTACAAAAATATGGTAGTATTCAGTATTAAAGTCGAAGTAATTAGTTTTAATTATAATTACTATTAAATTTACTTTAATTACCATTGAAATTATAATTAAAACTACAAGTACCGTTACCATTACAATTACAACCATTTTTACAATTATGATTACCAATGCGATTACAATTATTTATTGTTGTTCGCCAGATATATATATTAATTACTATTACAAAATCAGTTTTAAAGTCGAATAATTATAATTACTATTTTAATTACTTTAATTATTATTCAAATTATAACAAAAACTACAAGTAGCATTACCATTGCAATTACAGTTATTTTTACAACTACGATTACCACTACCATTATAATTATTTGTTGTTGTTTGCCATAAATTAATTGTTACTATTATTAATTACCACTGAAATTATTACTAAAACTACAAGTACCATTACTAAACTAAAACTTGCTAAAACTACAAGTACGATTACCATTACAATTACAATTATCATTACAATTATGATTATCAAAATGATTACAATAATTTATTGTTGTTTGCCATCAATTTATTATTACTATTAAATCAGTATTAGAGGCGTCATGATGACATTTAAATTAATTACCATTGAAATTATAATTTAAATTGATATTACAATTAAAATTACAATTTTCATTAGAGTTACTATAACCATTACAATTACTTATTGTAGTTTTCTGTTGTGAAGTTGTAAGCATTTATTTTAAGTTTTCAATATCAGTTCGAGATTCTTAATATTTACATACAAGTAATCAGTAGCAATTTAAAGTATTTGGTAATCTAAAAAGCATTCAGTATCGGTGCTTAATAATGATTTAAATATTCTTCAATTGTTCAACAAAACGCAGCATCAATTTGAAGTACAAAGTAATGTAATATAGGAAGAAAAATTACAATTACCATTACCATTACTATACCAAATTCTTATTGTTGCTATTTTAAAAGTTATCTGCACTTATTTTAAACATTTTATAAATTACTTGATTTTTCGCAACAGTAATCAATATCAAGTAATCATCAAAGCGCTCAGTATTTGTTGTTAATATCGATTTAAGTAATAAATTGTTCAGAAAAACGCAGCATAAGTTGGAAGTTGGAACAATACTAAAAAGTGCAGCATAAATTTAAAGTTCAAAGTAATGCAATATTAGAAGTAACATTACAATTACAATTACCATTACAATTACAATTACTTATTGTTATGTGCTTTTGTAAAAACGCTACTGTAAAAGTTCTCTGTACTTATTAATAATTATTAAGCATTTAATATCAGTTCAATGTATTTAATTTTTCGCAAAAGTAATCAGTATCAATTAATCTTCAAAGCACTCAGTATCTGTAAATAATATCGATTTATATATTACCGAATTGTTCATAATAACGCAGCATAAGTTCGAAGTACAAAGTAATGCAAGATTTGAGGCAACATTACAATTACATGTATTGCAAATACAATTACCATTACAATAAAAATTACTTTTTGTTTTTTACTGTTATAAAAGCTCTTAGCGCTTACTTGAAGTACTTAATGTCAGTTCGAGGTAATTAATATTCACACAAAAGTAATCAGTATCAACATAAGATAGCCAGTTTGTATTTATAATATTTATATAGTGTTTTTCTAGTATTATTTTGGAGTATTCTCTAGTATCTCAAAGTATTAACAGTTTATTAAAGCTTTTCTTTTTTCATATATGTAGCTCTTCAAACCACCGGTATCACTTTTAAGTACTCAGCTTTGAAACAATGTATTCAGTAGTCATCATTACAAAATCTCATAATCGATTGCAAGGTGTCTGTGATATAGTATGTATTTCAAACTGTATAGTCATTTCAAGTATTCAGTGTCAACCTAAGGCGCCTAAAATTGTATTGTAATGCCGTACTCATTACAAAAAAAAAATACAATTACATATTGTACATACTTATGTACATATGTATTATATGTATGTATTTGTATGAATAAGTGGGTACGTGACAACCTTGTAATGATGAAAATTGCTGCTTATGTATGTAAGTATGCACTGGAGTCACCTAAATGTCAATCTAAATTAGTTTAAAGGCTTATCACTTCACTTAACATTAAGTACAAACATACACACACACATACATACATTCATACATAAGAGCAAACAGCTTGAAAATGAACACAATGTAAAATTAAATGGAAAAAACTAAAATTAAATAACAAAAAAAAAAAAATAAATAAATAAATAAATAAATAAAATAATTATAAAAAAATATTAAAAAGAAATACAAAAAAATTTATTTCAAAAAAACGGTAAAAATTATTAAAACAAAATATATTTAAAAACAATTTAAAAAAATATATTACTTAAAAAAATAAAAATATATATTATGTAATAAAAAACAATACACAAAAAAATTAAATAAAAAAATTATTAAAAAAAAATTAAATTAAAAAATGATTAAAAAAATAATTATTAAAAGAGACATAAAAAAAATTATTACAAATATAATTATTAAAAAAGATATAAAAAAAATATTTAAAAAAATATAAAAAATAAAAAAAAACATAAAATAAATTAAATAATAACGTACTGATTTAATCGAGCTAATGCACTTATACTTGTACATACCTACTTACATACACACATGTATGTATTACATATTTTCGTGCCACACGCTAAACTTTTTAAGTTCATAAAACAAAATTGTTCATTAACAACAATTAAACTGCAGCAAGGCACCACATAACGGTACACACAACCAACTGTAAATACAGATTAGCAATCAGCATGTTTTGTAGACACAAGCGTTAACTAGTTACGCCAGACTAACGACTAACGTGCACATCAAGCGCGTTGACTTGGATTTACTTTTTTTTTAATTTTGAAATTTTATTTTTTTTGTTTTTGTTTTGCGTACTTGACAGACAATGCTGAAATAATGACGTGAATAAAGCGAACACAATAAAAAAAACACTGATGGCATTATCTAATTGTGGCGCACAGAAAACAAATGCCAGCACATGGCGAATTACGAATTTGCCACGCACGCACACACACACACACGCATATGGAAAGTGGCAAAATATTTGCTCGCAGCGAAGGAAAGGCAACCAAGCCAAATATTTAGATACACTTTTATAAAGTGATATCAGAAAATTATTTATATTAGCATTAATTTTAAGCCAAATAGTTTACTTTTTCCTCATTACGCAACATACACACATACACAAATAAAAATGAGGTGAATAAACAGTTTCAAGTACGAAATTAGTAAATATTAGATTGGCAACCAGCTTAACAACAAATTGGGGCATATGAAATTAAAAGAAGTCAAATAAATACTAACAAAAAATCCAAGCACACACACACTCTCACATACACACGCACAGCTGCGGATTAGTTACTATTATTGCGGTGAAAAAAATTTATGACTGTGAAAAAAGTTTACCTGGAAAATTAGATAAGATATGAGAGGTGTGTGTGCCTAGGCCAAGCGTATTTGCGCGGCATGGCCGGCGGGGGGAGCTGGCTGACAAGCGATGTTCAAATGCTTGTATGAGCGGGGCAAAGTCAAGTTGAGCGTGTGCTTTAGTTTTTAACATGAAGGTGGCAGCTTTATTTATGGCAAACACAAACAAACATATGTACATACACATATGTACATATGTATGTATATGTACACAGCGATTGTGTGCGCTTGGGCCACAAATGGCTGTAGGTGCAGTTCAAAGCGTCATATTTTTTTGTAGCGCGAAAGGCAATGAAACAGTCAACGAGCTGTTGACTTGAAACGAATTTATAGCCGAGCTTTTGCCATTGGCTTTGATGCGCTCAATTTTATGCTTTCGTATTTTACTAGCAACTAAGTACCTGTGTCTGTCAAAAGGAAATTGTTGTTGCGTGCGTATTTGTTTGTAATCAGTAAACAATTAAAGCATTTGTGAGCAAATATGATTGCGGATGAGCATAAATAAGAATTTGGCAGTGGAAATAAATTAAATAAAAATTTGAAATGTCGCGTGAGCGATTGCGCGCATATAAATGCTGATTACCAATAAGTAATAAGGCCTAGTAGGTGTTATCAAGTTTTCGCTATATGTGTTGTGATCGTGAATTGAAGCGGTCACACTTTAATTAAGAAAATAAGTACAAATAAGGAAGTAAAAAATTATTTTATGACGTCAAGTCAGTTGAAGGGAATTTTATTTTTATTGGGATTGCTAGCTTTCGTTTAATTACAAATTTATGCCACCTCAATTATTATTTAATATAATTAATAATTAAGATAATTTAAATTGTTATTAATATTAATGATTAGTTAATAATTTTTTCAATTTAATTTAAATTTCACTGCAATTGAAAAAATAAATAATTAATTATTAATAATTTAAATTATATTAATTAATTAAGTAATTAATTATAATTAGTAATAAATCCTTACAATTTAATTAGTAATCAATTTATTAATTAAAACGAAATTAAATTTTTACTTAAATAATTATTATTATTTAAAGTTAATTAATCAAAATTAATTTACTACTTCACTTTCATACTTTAATTTGATCTCAAAAAAATTTATGTTTTTTTTATTAAAATTAATTTTAATATTCAAGCAAATAGTTATTTTTTTTAATTGATTTTGGAAGTGAATTAATTAAACACAATTAGTACTTTTAAATTTTACTTTCGAAAAACTTTATTTATTATTAAATTTTTACAATTATTTGAAGTAAATTAATTTCATTTAGATTAGTAATTGAATTTTTTGTTTTTATTGGAATATACATACATATATTTTTTTGATTAAAGTCAGTTTTCATTTAAAAATATATATTTTTTTCTTAAAATTAATTTTAATATTTAAGTCAATATTTATTTCTTTAAATTTATTTTCTTTCATCAGAATTAATTAAATCAATATTTATTTCTTATACATATATACTTTTGTGACTTTAATCCTATTTCAGTTATACATTTTTTTCACTATTAACATTTATTTAATTTTAGTTAATTGAATTAAATTTAAATTAATTATATTATTAACGCCACGCTCCGGAAGGCCTGTCGTCGAAAATTGCGATAAAATCGCTGAATTGGTCGAAAGAGACCGGCATAGTACTTATCAAACCGTTATAAACCATTTGAAGAAGCTTGGAGTCACTAAGAAGCTCGATGTATGGGTGCCACACGAATTGATTCAATAAAAATACCGCAAGACTTTTTTGATAACCCATTATATCATAAAAATGTATGACCATATAGTTGCCACATTGTTAATCAACTAATTTTTTCCAAAAAGCATATGTATGTTTGGATGTTGAATTTTTTATAATTATATTTTTAAAATTAATTTTACTATTTTAATTAACGTTTATTTTTCTTTAATTTTTATTAATTAAAAATTTCGTAAAAAATTAAATAATAAAATTTTAATTTAATTAAATTTAAATTACTTATTTAATTAATTAATTAAAATTCCAAAAATAAATTATAATTAAAATATCTAAATTAATTTTAATAAAGTAAAATATTAATTTTATTTCAATAATTTTACCAAATTTAATTTTAATTTATAATTTTATGACTACATTTTTTTCACTTAATATATTTTTGTTTATCACATTTTGCCGAAAAAAATCAAAAAAAAATTGTGTTTCTTCTAAATTGTTTGAAATGAATAGTCCTACCAAATATACATACATACATATGTACATAGTTCATGCGTCTGTATTTTTCGCTTTTCACAGCCAACGATATACTATACATACATACATATGTAAATACAAATTATTTCTGCTGATTAAATTTTTCCTAGAAATATCGCACCTGACTACCTAACAGGAATACTAAAAGCGTTGCTTTGCGTAAATAAAATTAGAACATACCTACAAACATACATACATATGTATGTATATTGTGACGACACACCTCAAATAGTTCACCAAAAAGCCCCCTTTGTTAAGTGTTTATGGCAAACAAATATAAACAAATTGAATTTAAGGAGAATTAGATGCATACATACCTACATACATACATATGTACATTTTGTGCATACATATGTATATAAATATACATACATATGTGTACTTATATTAGCATAATAATATTAATTAAGCACAACGGTTACATAACTGGTGCTATGCAAAAGAAACATAAACATAAATAAATCAATGAAAGCACTTAGCAAACGACATAGCTGCTTGTAACTAACTGTACAGACAGACAAAAATGTCAATAACTACTAAGCAAATTCTTAATTTAGTCCACGCAAGTATTTATCAACACACGGCCTATAGTGATTTGCATTTTTTCCATTTACAAAACCGATAACCATTTATATCGTTATATTTGTACACACACGCACAGACACACATGTAGATAGGTATGTGCTCGTTTGCTTAGAAAAGGTATGCGACGACTAGTACAATTGAGCACATTTCTTAATTTCTGGCTTGACTAGTTTTCAATTAAAAATTCCACTGCACATGTAATGGACCAAGCGGACAACAATAACACAACAACAAACAGCATGGGTGTATCGGTGTATGTACTTTATGAAAATAGTTAAACGAAGCAGAAAGAAGTGTTAGTCGTGTGTATTAAGAGGAAAAACAAATAAACTAAAAAAATGAAACTAATAAAAATATACCAAACAACAACATTTATCAATGTTCAATTGTTGTTCGTGACGCGGACAACTTGGACACGAACCAGTTTATGCTGCGATGCTAAAAGTACGCGTGTATGGTATGTACTAAAACCAACGGAGGAGCAATGCGTGAGCTGCCAAGTATGGTAATGGTTACGGTTACGCATGGCGAAGAGAAATTTAGGACGCGAGTTATTAAGAAAAGAATAAAAGAATAATAAAAAATACAATACAAAAATAAAATATGAAAATAATGGAAAACAATGAAAAATAATATAAAATTAACAAGAAAATAAATAAATAATTTATAATAATAAAAAAAATAAATAAATAAAAATAAAATAAAAAAAGTAAAGGAAAAATATTACAAAATTCGAAAGAAAAAATTTAATAAAAAAAAAGTAAAAATAAAAAGTAGGTAAAAATAATAAAAATAAAATAAAACCCAGAAAATAGTAGTAATACACTAAAAAAGTATTAATAACAATACTAAACCAATATAAGAAAAAAACATAAAAATTAGAGAAATATATAAAATATAAGGAAAAACAAAATAAGAATTAATTAAAAAAAAAAAAACAAAAAAATATATAAAAAAATAAGAAATAAATAAAAATATTACAAAATTAAAAAAATAAATAATAATAATAACATATTGCTATTTTTAAAAATAGGTAAAAATATTAAATAAATAATAAAATAAAACCTAAAATTAATAGTATTACAATAAAAAAGTTCTAATAATAAAATTAAAATAATATATAACAACATAAAAATTAAAAGAAAATAAAACTTTAATTAAAATATTATAATAACAAAGTTAAAAATAATTAAACACATAAAAATAAAACAAAAAAACAACCAAACAAAAAGGTAAAAATTAAATAATCAAATCAAAATAATATAAATTACATAAAAATAAAAGTTTTCAGCTTCAGCTAAAAAACTAACTTAATATAGTCAAAAAATATTACAAAAAAACAAACAAAATTAAGGCAAAAATATATAAATAATTATATTAAATTAAACAACAATAATAAAATTTTAAATATTAAAAAAATGATTATTTAACAAAAATTTGTAACAAATAATGTAAATAAATATTCTTAATGTATAAACTACCAAAAAAAAAAAATAATAATAATAAATAAAAAATACACAAAAAAAAACAACAAAATATTATGAATTTACAAATATTGAGAAAAAATAGATTACAGCTATTTAAAGCAAGAAAAAATAAATAAATATAAAATCAAACATATAAAAAAATATATATATATGTATATATTATACAAATATGTATATTTATAAATATCGAAAAAAATTAAATAACAGTTACTTAAACAGTTATTTAAAAAAATTATTGCTATTTAACAAAAAATTGTAACAAAAAATCTAAACAAATATTCTTAATGTATAAAATACCAAAAAAAAAAAAATAAAAAATACAAAAAAAACAACAAAATATTATGAATATACAAATATTGAGAAAAAAACAGATTTCAACTATATAGAGAAAGAAGAAAAATAAATAAATATAAAATAAAACATATAAAAAAATATATATGTATGTACATATTATACATATATATTTATAAATATTGAAAAAAAAATTAAATAACAGTTATTTAAACCAAAAAATAAAAAGATAATATACAAAAATTTAATACGGGAAATATAAAAATATATTTTATTTAAAAAATTTATTTTTTTTTTAATATTTTGTAATTTTTATTTTACTTTGTTTTTGTTGGAACGTTCCGTAACATCATAAATTTTAATGGATTTTTTTTGTGTTTAAGAACATTCCAAGGAAAATAAAAAAATATAAAAAATTTGAATATAAATAAAAAAAAAATAAAAATATCTAAAGTAAAAAACCCAAACACTAATTTTAATGAAAAACTTTTTTGGTGCTTAAGAAGAGTCCAATAATAAAAATCTATAATACTTAGTTAACTAACTAATAGAAAAAATTACGCGAAAATTAACTTTAAAAAGCCGCACGAAATAGCCAGATTCAAGCGCTTATTAGTCTTAGAGAAAGTTTTAATTAGGCTAATAGCTAAATTCGGTAAGATTAAATACACTTTATACTAACAAAATCTAAACAGTTCAAAATTGAGGTTATGTGAACTGTGGTAAAGCACGCCAGCGCGCGCACACACACCATAAACCAGGCACATTTCGACGCTAGTGAACTGTGTAAATGCCATATGGTCTTTCCAAAGAACATACATATCATAGCAAAGTAATTAAAACAAATATTGTCTCTGTTGGATTTGCGCAAATCTCATTATGTGAATTGAGCAGTGGATTGTGAAAAGCGATAAGCCGCAACAATAGAGACGTGCTACATATTATAACACAAAGCTATTATTGTAAACTCTTTGTCAGCACTTTTTAAACTTTGCTTTTGTTGTTGCCAGCTTTTTTCTTCATGTTTTGAATTTGTTTTGAAAGTTGTTTTCTTCGAAGAACTCCGGAGTTCAGCTCATTTGCTTGCATACTGCGCGCGCTCGATTTTCGAAACCTTTTAATGCAAATTAAGTATTCTATTTGTTTTGTAGCTTTCATGTTATTGTTGTTGCTCAACAGACCCCAAAATGTATAAGGTCTTTAATTTCGTTGTAATGAAAGTTTTCGCTCGCTTTTTTTTTTGTTTTTTTTTGTGATACGGTGATTTGCTTGGTCCCACTCGAAGGGGGATTACACACAGCAAAGGGCAGAATGAAAATGCCATCAGCGACATACACACACACACACACACATGCAAATGCAGAAGCATGTAAGTATGCATAATAGATATAAGTAAGTAGATAATGACGAACGCAACAACATCAATCAATCAGGCAAGTCGAGTGCGAGCAAGAAGCGAGGGGGTGGCATAACTGTTGTTTTTATTGTACTCTAAATCGCGCATTGTTCGGCGAGTGTAGACAAAGTGCAAAATAATGAATGCATTTGTATTCCAAAGCCAGAAGCGGCGTCAACAATGACTAGAAGATTGTTATTACAACAATGCAACAAAATATTCTTTACAGTGACTCATCTGGAATGTACTCAATCAGAAGAACAACAACAACAACAGCATGAGCATGTCGGACAATGTGTTAAACGTCATTAATTACATAGGCAGTAATGTAGGAGCATTTACAAGCCGACAAGTGCAGGCATGCGTGTGTGCGACATATATTTAAATGTATGTATGTGTGTATTTTGAGTACAAAGCCTTTTGCTATGAATGCTGCTAAATAAATGAGGCGTTAAGAAGGAACTGGCAGGCAGTTAAGCAAATTTATGCAGGATTTACAGGATAGTTTGGCGCAATATATGACTGTCAGTTAATAGTTTTGTCTAAACAAAGGCCGACGGCATGCAAATGCAAAGCTAGTCGTATGATAGGCAATCGTATGTGGAATTTCATTGTTGTAGAGTGATATATTCCGGTAATTTCACACAGCGCTGTCGTCAAATGGAAATGCGAAGACAAATAAAATCACATGGTGATTCGACAAAAGAGACATTAAGTGAAAGCTGGTGTTATAAAGACATTAATGTCATGCCGATAGATTATACGATGGCGATTAAACTTGCATGCTCGTTTAATAAGCCTAAGCATTAAAAAGTGATTTTGTGCGGACAAGTTAAAAGAAAGAAAAAAATATTTAGAAGCAGCGTGTGCGCACGTACAAATGTGTCAGCGAACGGAAAGCGGAGAAAAAAAATTTATAAATGACAATAAAGAAAGCAGAAAAATAAAGCAAAAGTTAAAAACTAAGGAAGAAATTTAAAAAAATGGACTAAAAAAAAATATATATATAAAATAAAATAAACAAAAATATAAAAAAATAATAAATTAAGAAAATAAGAAAATAAGAAAAATATATAAAATAAAAAAAATTAAAACATTTTATACAAAAAATAAAAAAAAATAAAAATATACAAAAATTAAATAAAAAAATAAAAATATGCAAAAATTAAATTAAAAAAAAATAAAAGTATACAAAAATTAAAAAAAAATATACAAAAATTAAATAAAAAAAAAATTAAAATATAAAAAAAAATAAAAATATACAAAAATAAAATAAACAAAAATAAAATAAAATTAAAAATTAAGAAAAAATAAAAATAAAAAATCCTCACAGCTGCATTTCTTATAGTATAAAAGGGTATAGAAAGTTCATTATCTCTATTTTCTTGGCTCAGTTTGTATGGCAGCTATATGTTATAGTGGTCCGATCTGAACAATTTATTAGGTGATTGTAGGGTTGCTTTGGACAATACTTAATAACATAATACTTGATAACATATTCTCAAATAAAAATGTTTTTCATACAAGAATTTGATTTTAAGCGTTCAGTTTGTATGAGAACTATATGCTATAGTGGTTCGATCTGAACAATTTGTTCAGAAATTGTGGCGTTGCTTAAGACAATAAAACACGCTAAATTTCGTGAAGATATCTTTTCAAACAAAAAAGTTTTTCATACAAGAAATTGATTTTAAGCGTTCAGTTTGTATGACAACTATATGCTATAGTGGTTCGATCTGAACAATTTATTCAGAAATTGTGGCGTTGCTTTAGACAATAAAATATGCCAAATTTTGTGAAGATATCTTTTCAAATAAAAAAGTTTTTCATACAAGGACTTGATTTGGTTTGAATAATTTGTATGACAACTATATGCTATAGTGGTTCGATCTGAACAATTTGTTCAGAAATTGTGGCGTTGCTTTAGACAATAAAATATGCCAAATTTTGTGAAGATATCTTTTCAAATAAAAAAGTTTTCATACAAGGACTTGATTTTGTTTGAATAATTTGTATGAAAACTATATGCTATAGTGGTTCGATCTGAACAATTTGTTCAGAAATTGTGGCGTTGCTTTAGACAATAAAACATGCTAAATTTCGTGAAGATATCTTTTCAAATAAAAAAGTTTTTCATACAATGACTTGATTTTGTTTGAATAATTTGTATGGCAGCTATATGCTATAGTCGTCCGATCTGTAAAATTTTTCGGTCGATTATAGTGTTGTCTCGACAAATTTCGTGATGATATCTTGTCAAATAAAAAAAAAAATCCATACAAGAATTTGATATTGATCGCTCAGTTTGTATGGCAGCTACATTATATGCTATAGTAGTACGATATCAACAGTTACGACATATATATGTATGAATATATAAATTTTAAGCTTGTACTTACATAGAATGTAGTAAATAATATGCCATACTTAAATGCATATACAAAAGTTTTCAGCGTTGAAGTTCCTTAGCAATTATTAGTTTGCAAACTTACCTGTAAAAAAAAACAATTTTAAAATTATTTTTAATAGCAACAAGTGTTTATTTTATATTTTTTATAATTAATAAATGTTTAAAAATATATTTTTTTAATTTTTACACATAAACATGTAACGATTTTGAAGACCTGTGCCACCTTTATAACATATGCAAGGCGCTTATACCCCATTTGGCATAAATTAGCGCAGTGTTGCAAAGTTTCTGAAGCATAAAACTTGTCTATGCACTTTAAACAATAAACAACACAAACAATAACAATAATCGTGTGTTAACACACTCACTTCATTAGCAACAAAGCAGCTTATGAATATGAAATTCCTTAATATCTCTGGGGAACAAGTGCGATAATTACAAAAGAGCATAATTTTCGAAAGCAAAAGCGGTTGCAGAAGCGCTTAATAAATAAATATACAACAAACTACACTGCTACATATATATATGCTACATATACGTGTGTATGTATGTATGCCGGCAAGAACAAACGACATCAACTCTAACTGTACAAATTGAAGTTGAAAGTTCACTTTGAAGTCATAACAAATGTACAAATAAATATGAAAGGCCAAAGTTTGCTGCCTAAATGCTTGGCGCTCACCGCAACGTTGCCACAGTGACGCACGGTAATTTCAACAGCTTGCCATAACAACAAAACAAATCGAACAGCTTATTAGCCACAATTAATTAATTAACTACAAAAGTTTCTACGCAATGCGAAACAAAGCAAATAAATGACGGAGAAATGCAAAACGAAGAACAAAAAAAAATCAAAACAACACTGTGGCAAGGTTCATAAGAACGCGTGATGAAGCAATTTTCTAGCGCAATGCGTGCGGTTGTGAGCGCTTTCGACGATTTGTAAGGCTTATTGTATTTGTTTTTAATAAGCTAATAGAAGGACAAGCAACAACAACAACTACACGCATGTAGCAAAAGTCAAGGGTCGCGCTTCATTTGAGCTCCTCATTATGCAGATGGCAACCCTTTCAGTTGGCGCATTTGCAATTCACGCCCTTGGTCATAAATTATCTAAAAAACATTATAATAACAAATAATTCGAGGCGCACAATCGGCTGTGTGTGTGCGCGCGTGTATGTGGGTTGCGGTTTGCATGCTACTCAAAGTTTTGCGCCGAAAATCATGCAAAGATTCTAGATGTGTGGCGGCGGAAATAATGACTTCAGCGATGTTGGCGGCAGCGGCAAGGACACACCTAAACAAATTTTTCTAAGTGGGGCAACAACAACAATCGTTGTCGAATGTACGGGCAGGCGGCCGGCGGACTGATGCGCTCATGGCTAATGTCGATACGCGATTTGCGGGCACAAGCGCGCGATTTATGAGTGTATGCGTGTTGGGGTTGTGCATTAAGAAACCATTATCGGAAAAAATTAGAATGAAAAACTTGAAACTTTTCAAACAAAAAAATATAAAATAATAATAAAAAAGGAGCGGGCGCGCGCGCGTGGTGTGAGTAGCGTATGCAAACAATAATAATTTAGACACTCACTTTTCGTCGGGGCGAATTTCGTTTGTAACAAAGTAATAAAATCAAAGTGAAGCGCGGCGAAGAATGACAGAAATTTATTTAATATTCGTTACACATGCCAACAATGGGAGAGGAATAAGCGGCGCAGACTTGATGAGTGGGTAGGTGGGTGGGCGCGCAAACCTCGAGCGAGTCATTAAATTCTTCGCGCATCATTCAACACAGCGACAATGTGCCAACTGAAAGAACGCACAAGCACACACAAAACTCATATATATATAGTATATTTAAAAGCGCGTGTATGTCTGTGTATGCAAAGCCACAATTGAAGCCGTAGCTAGTTGTCGCGCGGGGGCCAACACTTTAGATGACATTTTTGTGGTGACTTTTGATGTTCGCACTCTCAAGGGTGGTGGTGCGTACATACGTGCGCGCATATGTGTGTGTGTGTGAGGTGGCATAAAATATAAGTGAAAAAATAACAAAGAAAGGGTGTTGCGTTTGGGGGTTGGGGCGCGCGCTGGAGCATTTCCCCCGTGTCACGTTTCGCGCATACAAAATTCCTGACATTCGCGCCGCTGTGCGCTTGCTGCAATATTTATTAAGTAACCAAAAGAAGCACAGAAGAAAAGTAAAAAAAAGAAAAAACAACAAAATGCAAATAAATAAAAAAGAATGCTCGGGAAAAGTGATAAAACACGTCGAATAAAATGTAAAAATAAAATACAAATAAATAATGAGTGGCATAAAACCAAACAACAACAACGCAGAAACAGCAGCAAACATAACAACAAAGCGAAAAGATGTATAAAAGCCAGCGCGCACATATTGGGGTTAACACTTGATTAACCGCTGCGGCGCGCGCGGTATGCGTGTCTGTGCGCGTTGGTGAAATGACTGAATTTCACAGCGCCAGCGAGAATAAAAGTGTGTTTGAAGGGAAGCGAAAAGTACAAATAGGTATTTGTGCAAATAAGCGCAAAACACAAAAAGCGACTTAAGAAAATGAGCTGCCATTTTGCGCGAGCTGTTAGAAGCGGCGCGCACACAGCTACAACCAAACACATACAAGTGCATATATGTATATGTGCATATATTACATTATTTAAGACGCGTCCATTGCCGCCGCCGTCAAGGCGCACATAAAAGCCACACAAATGGCCGGGCGTATCAAGGGCAAATGCGCCCAGACGCTGCTGTGAGCTGGCGGTGGCAACAATGGACTTGAGTGGCAGCAATGACATTATAAAGTCCAGACACACACACACACATACATACACACGCACGCGCAAGCACATGGCTATCGAAAGTAAAAGTAAAGTGGCAAACAAAATGTAAGAAAATCCAAAAATAAAAAAGGTGAAGAAAAGATACAACAATAGCAGCAAATCAACGGCGCTGCAAGCGAATTGAAAATTTACCAAAAAAAAATCCAATAGAAAAGTGCGCACACACACACACACGTACAAAAGGTGGAAAATCACAATAGGTTGGAAAACAAAGCGAAGAAAGTGACGTGGGGTAGGACTTAAGTATTTAGGTGGCCCGGCTGATGCGGCGCTGAGGTGTGAGGATACATACATTATGCGCGCACAAACATAAACACAAGCGCTGCCACACATTAAGTCAAATGGCAGCACTAAAAAGGCATGGCATTAAAAGCAAATATGTTAAAAGCGCAAAGAGGGCAGCGCCACCCCTAGAAAGCAAATATGTGCATACGCAGACCCAAAAACACGGCCATAAAGAAAAAACTAAAGCGCTTAAACAAAGCGAGGAGAGGAGAGCATGAATAAGAAAAACTTACAAAAAAAATATAACAGTAAAAGCGCGTACATGCGAAATAAAACTGCCAAACAATAATACCATACAACAATAACAACGCAAGTAAGAGCCAGCAATAAATCGTGCAAAGTGAAATGGGCAGGAAGTCTAGCGCGACCGACACACTTGTCAGTGACAAACTAAATCGACGCCAACGGCACCAAAAGCGTAGTAAAAGTAACGCGTTTTACAACAATTGGAAAGGAGATTGCTTACGAGCGACAAACATACATGATATGCTATGTATAGGTATATATATAGTTATATATTTGCATATCTGCTAGTGCAAGTGCTGGTTAAGTAAATAAAAATCGAGAAACTAATAAAAAAAAGTGGTTAAATGTTTGCCAATAATATTGGCGCTAAGCGCACAGCCAAGTGAGCATTTGCAGCACACCCACACACATACATACATGAACGCACAAAAGAATGTATGTATGTATATTGGTAGGTGAGTGCGAGAGAAGGTATGCGGTCACTTGTCAACATATCGGCCGCTGGTCGCTGGTAGCGCCGGCTTGGCCTGTTTTGCCTGTGGCCAATCGATCAATAACGATGTTGACAACAATAGCAACGACAATGACAACAGCAACTACAATGGCAAAAGCAACTGCGAACAGCGCGCAGCATATTGACAAGTATTGGCGTGTGTACTTTGACTTCATTAACAAGTTGGCGCAAATACTTGATAGTAGCAGAAAAGCCAAGCTGCGCACGACGACAACGACCAGAGTGGCGCGCTAAAGTGGCGTGGTGGAGAGCAAATAACGGCATATAAATATAACGAGTAAGTGCGTGACAAAAGCGCAAGCAAGAGGCGATGAAAGCTGGCTGATTGAAAAAAGAATGAAAAAAATAAAACAAAGTAAATAAAAAAATTTATAAAAGAAAATAAATAAAAAACAGTAAATAACAAAAAAAATTAAAATAAAAAACAAAAAAAAAATTAAAATAAAAAAAAATTAAAATTAAATTTATAAAAAAAACATAAATTAAAAATATAAAAATAAAATAAAAAAGCAATACAAAAATGAAAATGAAAATATAATAACAATATTATAAAACAAATTAAATAAAAGAATAAATGAAAAAACTTTATTTTATTATTTAATTTAATTAATTAATAAAAACAAAAAAATCAAAAATTTTAAAATAAAATAATAATAATATAAAGCAATAAAAAATTAATACGAAAAAAAAACTAGAAATGCAAAACCCAAATAAAAAAGCAATGAATAAAATTAAAAAAAAAGAAAAAAGAATAAAAATTAATAAAAATGAAAAATTGAAAAATGTAATAATGAAAAACTAAAAAAAATTTAAAATGCAAAAAAATAAAAATTAAAAAAAAATAAATAAAAATTAAAAAAAAATTAAAATTACAAATATAAATTTAATATGTAAAAAAGCTAGAAATGTAAAAACCAAATAGAAAAGCAATGAATAAAATTAAAAAAAAGAAAAAAGAATAAAAATTAATAAAAATGAAAAATTGAAAAATATAATAATTAAAAACTAAAAAAAATTTAAAATGCAAAAAAAATAAAAATTAAAAAAAAATTAAAATTAAAAAAATTAAAATTACAAATACAAATTTAATATGAAAAAAAAAACAAAAAATGCAAAAGAACAAATAAAAAGGCAATGAAAAAAATTAAAAAAAAGAAAACTAAAAAATTATAAACTTTTTAAACAAAAAGAGGAATAGAGGAGTTGAAAAAACAATGAAAAAAAAATAAAAATGATTAAATAAAACTAAGCACATACAAATAAAAATTAATAAAAATAAATAAAAAGGAAAAATAGAAAAATATGATAAAGAAAAACTAAAAAAAAATTTAAAATGCAAAAAAATAAAAATTAAAAAAAACATAAAAGTGAAAAAAAATTAAAATTAAAAATATTAAAAAAAGAAGAAATAACGAAAAATAAAAAATCTCAAATTAAAAAGAGGAATAGAGGTGATGAAAGCCGACTGATTGAGAAAAGAAATTAGAAAAATTTAAAAATTAAAAAATTAAAACAAACAACAAATTTTAAACAAAAATAAATAAATAAATTATAAAAAAAAAATAAATATAAATATATAAAAAAATTAATAAAAATAAATAAATTACAAAAAAAAATAAAAATAAAAAATATAAATAATTTTCGTAAATAAATACCCCCTTTTATTTGTGAGTATATCAAAAGCGTTGAAATATTTTCTCTTCTGAGGAATTTCTAAATTTAAACTTAAATTTTTTAAAGGAAGCTGTGCAAGTTAATTTTAAATAAAATTCAAGGTACATTTTTAGTGCCAACTGCGCAGATGTCGTCATTTTAGCGAGCATTTTTACTTCTTGTTCTCGCATTGCTCAATAAAGCGCCTCAACAACGCATACATTTTTGCCTTTCGTTGAGGATTAGGAAATTAGGAACAACAAATACTCTTTTAGGAACAACAAATACTCTTTTGCCTTAAAAAAATATATTATAAATCTCAGAATTCTTTATTAAATGCTTTAAGAGTGTCATTTTGACTCTGAGTGAGGGCACACACGACCCAAGATCGATCGCAAGAAATCTAATGATTTCTTTGTCCTCAGTAAGGCTGGCCTCTCCGTAGTTATGGGACTTTTACGGGCCATTGCCCTATTGGCGACCATGCTGTAAGGCTGGGAATCCTACCAGACGCCATCTGCTGAAGCTGTATGGAAAAAGATGAGTTGGAAATAACTCAACACTTCCTGCTTGACTGCTCCGCATATATCAGTCCAAGTACGAACTCTCTAGATCAGCCATCTAACCTAACCTTACCTAAGGTTAAGAGTCCTTTGACGCTTTCGTTTTGTCTTAATTCATTCTTTGTATAGCTTTTCGCGTCTTTACTGTTCAATCTGAGGTATGCTTTGTGGTCAAAATAGTACTGCAAAATCTATTTCAAACTTGACATTGTTAAGTGCCATTTCATTACCATAGCGGCTTTGGCATTATGTCATGTCGTTATATCTCATATTTTAGGTATTCCCATAAAATAATCTTCCTAAATTCTCTTGTAAAATACTCAAGCGTACCCGTAAGTATATCCGCTTTAACAAAATTGGACATATTACAGACACTTGCTAACAATTACCAGCTCCCTCGGCAACTTTGAAGCACACTTCGTCCATATTTGACCGATTTTGTGCAATGCGCTCTCAAAATATTGTTAACTTTACGCCACTTTGTGTAACAACTACTTCGGTTTTGTATGCAGAATATTAGTGTTTTCCTTTCCAGCGCACTTGTTGTTGTGCGAACTGTGTTCCATCACCCTTGACAGCACTTAGGCAGCAGCTTCCCGATTGTTCACTTTGTAATTAAGCCCATTTAGCACGGCTTCGCCATAAATATGCGGTGCTCCATTAAGCGGCAGAGTAAACTTAAAACTCATTTCAAACAAAAACATAAAAAAAAATAAAAAATAAAAAAAATGAATTGCCGTCATTCAAAAATAATTTTTAAAACGACAATTTATTAAAGAGCGAAGCACAAACAATCAAAAATGTATGAAATATAAATACAATCAAATAATATTTACTTAAAAGCAAACGCTTAAAAATCATGAATCATTATTTTCTTTACACAATACTTGATTAAGTAAGAAAAGAACCATAGCCAACAACGCACAACAACAACACAGCATTTTTTGACCAAAAAAACATAAACTGCAGCATCATCGCTGACAGCGCAATTTGAGTTGATTGCTGTTAACAAAACACCACGCACCAGCAGCGGACGGCGGACGGCGGAGATCGCGCGCGGCTAGCACAATTTAGCTATTTACATATGTAAAATGTAAAGAAAGCGTCAAGTCAAGTCGACAACTTCAAGAGGCAACAAACTGTTAAGTCAAACAGCGAAAACGCCAACCAACCGGTGGCCCGAGGGGCAATACACGTGAGTGTCAAGCAAAAAAGTACCATAAAAAAATGGTGTTTAACAACAATAAGAAAAGCAACACCGACTTTGTTGTGTATGTGTGTGTGTGTGTTGGTGATCGGCGCGGCAAGAAGACTGTGAAAAGCGCACCGCGTCACAACAACAACACACTTATTGGCCAGCACAAATAGAGGCAAACGAAAATATGAATAAAATAGCGCTTTAAGCTGCAAAATAAACCAAAAACTTAACAACTACAACAACAGCAGCACAACAACAACAATGGTAAGAACAGCAGCGGGAAACGTTATAAGCTTTACGCAAAGAACCGCTGCGCGAGCCGAAGTGGTAATAAAAATAGTCTCACAGCCGCTTGAACTAAAGTGTTGAGTTTAAGGTGAATTGTGTTTGAAGTGGGGCGTCCCCCAATAATGCGGCGGTTGGTGTCGGCTATGGCTAACTGTTGCTGCTGCTGTTGAACGGTGTTGAGGCTGCTGTTGACAATGTGGGCGCACTTTTAAGTAGCAGTTTGTCTACGTAAGTGGCCGCTGTGGCAGGAGGCTTTGAGGTTATGTTAATGTGCTGCAAGTTATGAGTAGCACTAAACTGACTGTGAAGGCATGAAATATTTTATTTTTATACTTTTTTGATTGCATAAAATTATTTTTTATGAATTTATTTTGTTTGAAATTTGTTGAAATGATTAAGCCGATTATTTAACCTGAAACATTTTTTTTTGCTGTGGTTTATCTACTCATACTGCCCACAAAACTCCTGGTAAGCCTTAGTATCAACCATATATAGGTTAAGGGGGTATTCTACTCTAGAATTTTGAAAAATTCGATTTTTTTGATATATTTAAAGTTTAGACCCTTAAGAACATATCCTCCAAAGGATTTTTAAAAATTAAAATTATTTTAAGAGCTATGGTTACTTTAGTGACGCAGTACCTAGCCCGTCCTGTCTCTCAAACGTACCATAAAAAATGGATAGTAAAAATATGTTTTGGTTTTTTTTA
This sequence comes from Bactrocera zonata, assembly GCA_037783105.1. Lineage (NCBI taxonomy): Eukaryota > Metazoa > Arthropoda > Insecta > Diptera > Tephritidae > Bactrocera > Bactrocera zonata. The sequence goes on from JBAWJQ010002106.1 coordinate 126,114, forward strand.
AACAAAATTCAAAAAACTGCCCAAAATTTGATTTCTAGACTGGAATACCCCCTTAAGTTAGATGTCTCAAACTCAACATTAATTGGTTCTATCTGTATTAGAGCGCGTCGATTTGTAGGGAGCCAAAATAACGGAAAGATCGCGGGAAATGTTCAGCGGAGCATTCTGAAACCTGTGGTCTACTGACTATAGGTCTAAAACCGGTTTCAAGCCTCGATTTTTAAGGCGAACTTTTATGGGGATAATAAAAACTTGTTCCTCAGTTTTTGAAATATCCGAATGAAATCGGGAACGCGTATCGATAGCTACGGTTCAAAAACCCAAGTTAAACAGCTGTTCGGATCGCAGAAATCATCCCTGCTTGAGGCGAAACCGCCTCCTAGGAGCATCAAGTGGTCATTCCTCAACCACGTAGACGACATCAAACAGTACGCCGACTAGACTTCAGACGCAACTAACTTCCGACATGTACTGATCGCCATTCACAGTGGTGCTACCAACACCTTCACCGACTCCCTTTCAATGAATGACGTACTTGGGGTCAAACCATCAGCTATTTCAGACGAAGAGCTTGAGTTGCCGCGAGAAACGAGAGTGATCCTTGCGCAGCTTTATTCTGGATACTGTAGCAGGTAAAACTCCTACTTATCCAGAATAGAACCTGACATATCTAATAATGTCCTGCGTGCAATTAGTCTCCGCATGACACTAGCCACCTCTTTTCATACCCCTAAAACAGCACTTATCTGACACCGCTCTCCCTTTGGTCCGACCCCATCGAAACAGCAAGTTTCTTCTTTGACAAAAAAAAGATTTCTCTGTCTTGCAAGTGTATATAACCTCCGAAGTGCTCTCTAAACGTCGCTTAGCAAAGAAATCAACTTCAAACAGATGACTTCACTAAATAAACAGTTATAAAGGTTAAGTGTCAGCCGACTGTAAAATATGTTCAAACGCTCCGATCAGCTGATTTTAAACACAACATAAGTGAGCTGTCAAAAATTATGAAAATTAAGCTTTTAATGTGAAATTATTATTAATTTAAGTGGAAAAAAATATTAATAAAAATTGTCAGTTTGAAAATGCTTTTTGAAAAGCTGTTAAAATAATTTATTTTCTAAAAATATGCTATGTGATGACCTTTTACTTGCACAGTTTTACGCAATCAGTGACGCTGATACTTTTTTTTTCTAAAAAATTGTCGCTTTAATTATGGCGCTGTATGACAAGTGTCCTCAAGTTGAAGCCACAATACGACAAGTGTCCTCAAGTCAAGTCATAATGCATTAAGTGCCCATTTGAGGGCTTCTAGAAATAATTAATTGTGTAATTGACTGCCGTAAGTGAATTATATGTATGTTTGTATTTATATAAATATCGATAGACATTTATATAACTAAAATAACAATGATTGTCAAAACAATTATAACGGTAAAAAATGAAGCTCGCTTTCTGATAAATAAAACGACTTTTTTGACTTGAAACAGAAAAGTGGTGCTCAATACGCTGGTGCTAAACAAAACACTGTGTTTGCATGCAATTTCACACGCGGTCAAGTCATTGACTGGAATTCTCATATGATTTATGCAACTTACTTTATAAGTCGTAGTGACTTCTCGCAAAGTTATTAAGCTTATAAAGGCGGCGAGAAATAAAGTTATGCAGTCATAATCGCTGCAAGCTAACTTAGCAGAGATTTCAGTTGATATTTTGACACTTAAAGCATACAAGTTAGTCACAAAATTATGGCAACTTCATGTGTGTTATATCTAAAACTCATTACCCAAACGTTTAATCTACTAAGCTGCAACGCTTGTTAAGTTTCATAACTTTTTGTGTTGCGCCAGGTTTCACTCATATTTAAACTTTGTTAATTAGACAAAGTAATCAAGCGCTCGCTGTGTCTAGCTGCTGAAATCGCCTTGGCGCTGCAACTTTTATCGACTTTCATGGCTAATCTTTATAGTTAAACGAAATTGGTTTGTTCCACCGGCCAATTCTTTGACAAAGAAAGTGCGAATTTCTTAAGCCTTTGCAGCATTGTGGCTAATCCAGCAAATTACCGGCGTATGCGCCTAAAGGTATGCTACAGCGTTAATGCAATTTCCCGATAGCGCTACCGATTTCGAGCAAAAGGCAATTAATGCGCCCATAAAAGGTCAGCCGCAAGGCACACCGAAAGTAGCTGCACTTGACATAATCCTTAGCGGCAATAAAAACAAAAAAAAACGCATAAAGCGAATTCTAAATATTGCTAATCTCCCCCGAAATTAGTGTATTTGAAAGGCGCTACAGCTTATAGATTACTAATTGATGAGGTAATAAATGACATTTGCAACATAATAGTGAGACACATCCGGCATATCAAGGGCTACATGTTGCGATAAACCGGCGCTTTAGCTCAACCCTTGGGTGATTGGCTGTTTGTGGGACTGTCAGCTGTGGTCAGCTTCCGTGGCGCGCTCGTCGGCACGTAGAACTGGCAATAAAATTATTGTATGTGTGCGCCGAGAAACCCGACACTGCACACCTCCGGCGATTAGATGACGCTGTCAATTCAACGGCGATTGATACGCCAGCTAAAACACATTGATTACACATGCAGTACACACAGCGCTGGGCAATCTAATCAAATGTAATCAAATCTCGTTAACAATTTCCAACTGGCCCTTTACGAGCATTTAGACGGATGTGCGCATACCTGTGTGTGTGTGTCTGTGTGCGTGTGTGTGTGTGTGGGAAGTAAGTTGAGTAGGCGTCACAGAGTATGCGCTAAATAGGCATTGCTCATCAATAATGACCAGAGGGGAAAAAAGAATCTTCTCACATGTAAATACATATACACATGTATGTGTGTGTATGTATGCATGTTAACTGTCAACGACGCACATGATGACAATAATGTCGAATGATGAGCTGCCGATGAGATGTCGATAACGCTGTTGGTGCGGCTGGTGATGGCTAGGGTGGAGGCTGCGGTTCAGTACGAGGTTGAGGTTGAGGCTGAGGATGACTGCGCAGCAATCGATTGTATGTTGATGGCGTGGCAGAAATGTTAGCAAACAGGCGGACGGACACATGTGCGCTGCCAGCCAGACCTTCGTGTGCGTTCATGTCTGTACGTGTGTGCGTTAATGTGTCAACAACAGAACGCCTAGCTAGCTACTGCTACTACTTGCTGCCCACCGGCGGGTATCTAGTAAATCAAGCCGTATTGAAATCAACCATGCAATGAAAAATCGCTTTGTAAATACCGGTCGAGTGACAAGCAGAATTGCCCACAAAGACGAGCTACCACAATGTTAAAAACAACAACAAAGCTAAAAATAAAAATAAAGTGATGCATAATGCGACGACAACGCATTGACAAACGATGATCACACATAAACATATGATGAACGACAGCGCTGAGAACACTGCTGAATGCGACACACAGCTGGAGGGGCACTGAGGCAGTAATACACACACACGCACACAAATATGTACCTATTATGGGTATGTATGGTATGGTAGAACAGCTTCAAGTTTCCTGCGAAAATTGGGTCGATCGCCTGCTGTTGAGTGTTGGGAGTGTTGAGTTGACATCGTGTGACGCGACGCACAGTGGGTCATTTTTGGGAAAAATGAGTTTGCAATTTTTTTCGCTTACATAACTTGATTTATATAGCAATATTTCTGTAAAAACAAGAAAGAATCTAATATGCTTCGCAAATAAAACAATTTTAGGCGCAAGAATTTGAATTTGATCGCTGAGTTTGTATGACAGCTATATGTTATAGTGGACCGATCTGCACAATTTGTTGGGAGATTGTACCATTACCTAGCTCAGTACGTCATGCTGAATTTGGTGAAGATAACTCATCAAATTAAAAAGTTTTTCATACAAAAACATAATTTTGAACGCACAGTTTGTATGACAGCTATATGCTATAGTGTTCCGATCTACACAATTTGTATGTGGAATGTAGCGTTATCTTGAACAATAATCTGTGATAAATTTCGTGAAGATATCTTATCAAATGAAAAAGTTCTTCATACAGGGACTTGATTTTGATCAAAGAGTTTGTATGGCAGCTATATGCTATAGTGGTCCGATCTATACAATTTGTATGTGGAATGTAGCTTTATCTTAAACAAAAATCTGGGATAAATTTCGTGAAGATATCTTATCAAATGAAAAAGTTCTTCATACAAGGACTTGATTTTGATCAAAGAGTTTGTATGGCAGCTGTATGCTATAGTGGTCCGATCTACACAATTTGTATGTGTATTGTAGCGCTGCCTTGGACAATAATATACGCCAAATTTCGTGAAGATATTTTGCAAAACAAAAAAGTTTTTCCTACAAGAACTTGATTTTGATCGTTCAGTTTGTACGGCAGCTATATGCTATAGTGCTCCGATCTACACGATTTGCACGTGAATTGTAGCGCTGCCTTGGACAATAATATACGCCAAATTTCGTGAAGATATTTTGTAAAAAAAAAAGTTTTTCATACAAGAACTTGATTTTGATCGTTCAGTTTGTATGGCAGCTATATGCTATAGTGATCAGATCCGAACAATTTCTACGCGGATTGTAGCGCTGCTTTGGACAATAACTCGTGCCAAATTTCGTGAAGATATCTTATCAAATAAAAAAGTTTTCCATACCAGAACTTAATTTTCAGCGTTCAGTTGCATGGCAGCTTTATGCTATAGTGGTCCGATAACGGCGGTTCGGGTAAGTAAGCAGCTTGAGATTATTAAGGACGTGTGCTAAATTTCAGAAGATAACTCAAAAACTGAGGAACTAGTCTTTCTGTTCTTTTTCATAAAATATATGCTTCCGCACCACTGTGTTGCACTGTGACTACTTTCAAAAGCAACTACTGAAGTAGTAGCCAAGAAAGACTAAGAAATGGACTGCAAGATGGACAAACACGGTCGGTCGGCATGTAAACGGGCATTACTTTAGTTGGTCAACTGGTCATAACTGAGACGATAAAGCAACATCGTAAGTTGTATTTACCGACTAGGCGAGCAAGCGGGCGGTCGGGTCGTCTGGCGGCGACGACAAATGTATGGCGCAGTAAACAAGCCACCGCGTCACTTGAATAGTCACACGTTTCTGCGATTACGCGTTTGGCTGCTGGTCAGTTGACGGTCCTGTCAATTTATTGGTTGACTGCCTTAAGTAGGTATGTCTACAATGTGTGGACAACATTAAAAGCGCGTAGCGTACATATGTGACATGCGCCTGTGTGGGCGCGAACTCAGAATGGTGAATCAACGACAGGCGCGTCGAACATGTCAGCCACCAGTTAAGTAAAAACCTTGTTTCTTTGTGCTACAAGATGACAATAAAAGCATATCAGCAAATCGCCATAACAAAAGCTATAGCCAAAGCAGACGCGCTCCCGGCATAAACACACATGTGCGCGCGCGCTCGCACAATCAGTGGCACAACAATAAGTCAATAATGAGCCATACAGAATGCTGTATATGACAATAAACGCCAAACACGCCTGTGCGTGTGTGCGCGCATGTGTGTATTGCGAATGGCAACGACTGTCAACTTCCGGCTGAGCTGTTGCCCGGGCGCTGGCTTTCACAATAGATTTTGACAAATCTTCCGGCCAAATGGCAGTATTATGTAGTAGTAGCATTAACGCCACCACATTAGCGCGGTTGTCAAGTACAGTGAGCGCGCTGGCAGAAAATTGCCTGACAAAGCGGAAAATTTATTGTAGGTAAGGCATCGCAAAAAAATAATCGTATGTGACGCGTCCAACGTTGGTGGGTGCAGAGGTGTGCAAACATTTTTAAGCGTTAAAACGGAAATACTTGTGCGCACGATACACACACTCACACCGCTCGCTCACTGTGTTGATGACAGTGGTGGCGCGGTGCTGCTGACGGTAGCGCTGACTATGCGAGGAATGTCGTTGAGTATTTAAAATATGCTCGTTTGCGGTCTGCGCGCCGGACAATATGCGTGTGTGTGCCCTGCATGTATATGCGTGTGTGTGTACTGTATGTATGTGTGTGTGTGTGCCCTGCATGTATGTGTGCGTGCGCGTGGCGAATGGGGCGGCAAATGCAATTATGTACGTGTCAAAGCGAAACGAAAACCGAATGGACAAATGGCAGTCAGCATAGTGAAGGCGAAGAGAAGGCGCATGGGAGCGCAGCGCAGCATCGCAAGCGTATTGTGACCACAAAAACGCGGCGTTCACAAGTTAGCCGCGACCGCAGTGACAACACAAAATGTGCAGAAAAAATACTTAACAATAAGTTGCAGTGAATACGCGACGCATTACCGCGCGCACAATGTCAAACAATTGTGAGCGGGCACAGAGCGCGTAATGGAAACTGGAATTTGCACCAATTCACGCCGAGCTTGCGCGCATATTTATGTAGTTCTCCAGAGTACAATTATTTCGGTTGGGCAATGAAAGAATGGCAACAATGCAAACGATCAATAGGGCGCGCGTAACGGTGGTGCGGCCGGAGGCGCGTTTGTCTTGTTAAATGGATCACGCAACTCAAAAGTTTTCGCCTTTTTTGACACTCGCATGCAACAGACACACAAACAGACAAGGCGCATATGTATGCTAAAGCCTTGCAGGGCGGTGGGCGTACGACTCACACCAAATGTGTCCAAAGGGAATCATATGTTTGTCTAGCAGCGTGTAATGAATGAGGTTAGGATTTCGTTAGTTGGTGGTAGTGGCAGGGCTTGTGGCAAACAAAAGTTAGTTTCGGCTACTTTGAGCAGTCGAAGAAGCTGCGGTTGTAGCGGGCAGTCCCTGTGGCATGCACACACACACACACACACACACAGAGGCTTATAAATAAACAAACGCGCATAGAAAGAAATCTGTTTTATTCCGGCGAACAATGGTGTCGAGTTTAGGTACAAAGGTAGTTAGCGCTGAGTAATTGGGTGTGTGGAGTAAGTAAACGTTCGACATTGGGGGTCGCATACTAATGAGCGCAAGCGTCAATAGCAGACAGACAGTTGAGAAGTTGAACAATGGGTAATTTAAATTAAAAGCGAATGGGGCGGCAAAAGTTTCGAAATGTCATTACGGTTTTTTGTTTGTTTATGCGCAACATTAAAAGCCGGGAAAACATGTGGCATGGCGCGGAAAGTTTAAAAAATGCTCGCAAAGTTAAGCGATGAATTACTAAGTGAAATAGAAGAGCGTTAAATGAGCCAAATTAAGAGCGAATCAAATAAACAACAAATAAATAGCACAAATACTGGTGCTGAGGCAGTTGGAGGAAACAATGGAATGTAATTGAAGAAAATATAACGAGGTATAGAAAAAAATTAACACAAAAAAAAATATAAAAAATATTAAAAAAAAAGAAATAAAAAATAAAAAATTATATAAACAAAAAGAAATAAAAAAATAAAAAAATATATTAAAAAATACTAAAAATTAAAAAAGTAATAAAAATAAATAATAAAAATAATATTAAAAAAAAAAAAAATAAAAAAAAATAATAAAAAAAAATTTAAGAAAAAAATATTAAAAAAAAATATAAAAATAATAATAAAAAATAAAAAAAAAATTATTTAAAAACATATAAAAATAATAATAAAAAGTTAGAAATATGAACTTCGATTGCAGCGAAGTTCGAAGCTAAAAAAAATTCAATACAAGAACTTGATGTGTCATTTTGTATGACGGTTATGTGCTATCGGACTAAAATCCAAATAATCTGTTGGCAGATTGTAGCTCTGCCTTGGACCATAATTTGTGCCGAATTTCGTGAAAATATTTTGTCAAACAAAAAACTTTTCCTTATAAAAACTTGATTTTGATAGATCAGTTCGTATGGCAGCTACATGCTATAGTGATGCGATCTGAAAAACTTTCTTTGAAGATTGTACCATGATCCCGGACAATCATACGCACCAAATTTCGTGAAGATATGTCGTCAAACAAAAAAATTTTCCATATAAGAACTTAATTTTGATAGATCAGTTCGTATGGTAGCTATATGCTACAGTGGTCCGATCGGAAGAATTTCTTCGGTGATTGTACCGTTGTCTCAGGGAACAATATATGCAAAATTTCGTGAAGCTGGGTTGTCAAACAAAAAACTTTTCCATATAAGAACTTGATTTTGAAAGGTCACTTTGTATGACAGCTATATGCTATAGTGATGCGATCTAAAAAACTTTGTTTGCAGATTGTGCCATGATCCCGGACAATCATACACACCAAATTTCGTGAAGATTTATTGTCAAACAACAAACTTTTTCATATAAGAACTTGAATTTGCTTGAGCCGTTTGTATGACAGCTATATGCTATAGTGGTCCAATACGAACGATTTCGAGAAATGCGCAACCGCTTGAATAGAAAAGGATGTGTGCGAAATTTCCGATCAATAACTCAAAAACTAAGTGACTCATTCGTGTATATGCTGATAGAAGGACATGACTAAACCGGCTCAGTTCGCCACGCTGATCATTTATGTATATGTGTTATATTTCTGGTTGGTACAAACGTCGTTACAAACCCTGTTCAAGACATAAAATAGCAACAAAAAAAAAAAATAAAAATTTGAAATAGGAAAAAAACACAGAAGAAATAACCAATATGGCAATAAAAATTGCCTAAGCCTCATTTCGTCTTTGAAAAGGATTTCCGTTTTCTCCCAAACAAAACATTTCAAAAGTCACCAAAAGTAACTGAGTATAGTTAATATTTATGCTTGCGACGCGCAAACAATAAGTGCAGCATAAATCACGCTTGAGAGGCCTTTGTAAGAACATTAGCTTTTTCACAACAACGCACGGAAGCAGCATTACACAAAATGACTTTCACTTTTTGGCATGTTAGTGGTTTCCGGTTACACAATACGGTAATTGTGTACAACGTCGCTTTGAACGCTTAAAAAATGCAAGCGCTCAGACTCTTTAACTCACGCTCACACACACTTGACTCACTACTCACTCTCACCAACCGGCGAAAAGCAGGAAAAACTCTACAAATAAAGGCTTAATGACTTGGATTCTTTTGCCGGCACAGCTTTGAATCAATCAACCGTTTTGTCTGATACTAAGCAGCAGCAGCAGCAGCAGCACGACTAGCTAACCGCCCGCCCTTACGCCCTTACGGCAAAGCAGTTGCGACACGCTGCCGATGAGTTGCAGTTTTCCGTTTTTTAACACAAACCATTTGGCCGCTGCCAGACAAATACATATGCCAGACATGTTGGCACCGGAAACAGTGGCGCACTACAATGCGCCACCTGCCACCTGCCCCCTCTTTCGCCGCTCTATCACTTCAATACACTTGTTGTGCTGTGCTTTGTTATAAATCTTCTGCAGCGCAGCCCCAACCAACGCTTCAGCGCATACATAGCGTGGCGCGCGCGCTGGCATGGCTACAAACCGCAACCAGATCATAAATCAATTGAAGCTACTCTACGCAAGCCAAGCAAACAAAATTGTTTTTCCCAACTAATCTTTTTACAATCCTCATTTGTGGCGCTACAATGCCACCAATAAACTGAGCAAACTACCGAGTAAAGTGGTGCCCGCATTGTTTGCGCTGCTGCCGCTCCAGCTCCATGTTGTTTTTGCCTTTTATTGGCTCTGCTACACACTTTTTGTTACTACTGTTTTTCGTGCTTTTTTCTGCGGCTTTTTTGCGTTATTAAAACAAACATTATCCTGATTGATTTCCTTTACGACCAATTGAGCGCGCTTCCTTTTTTTTAATTTATTTGAAAATGTATGTGTGTGTATATATACACGTCTGTATGCGTGTGTGTGTGTGTCGCGCACGCATATCGACTTTTATTGGCCGCCATATCTATTAGAGCATAAGTAGATTGTGATTTTATGGCATCTCCTGGCAAATTTATTTAAAGTGTATTTAAAGTCGCATTCGTCGGCACGCCAGTGTTGTAAAATGCTGTAAATACACTCGGTGTTATCTTGACATTCGACAGTGCGGCGAAGTTTTGGGCTGCCGGCGCTGGGGTTGAGTGGTAGAGTGGTTTAGGTTGCGTACCGTTTGCCTCGCTTGCGCGCCCTCAATTTGTTTGCTCTTGATTTCGTGGCATTGCCCTTTCGGTTTGACTTTTCGTGGCCATGCTCTAAGCCACAGGTATCATTTTGCTATTCCCAACACAGTTGTTACGAAATTGTGTCAAAATGGCTTTTGCAGCGATTATAATCTGACGCCGGGGAATGATTTTTGTCGGTGGAGCGCAAGGCGGCTGTGGGCTGGTAAGGTTAGTTGCTGTCTGTTGATTATATTTACAACTGTTTGGTCTCGGGCGCAATGTGGTGGAGTCGGCAGCTCTATACATATAGATACATATATATACATATGTATATATAATCATTCCCCGGCGCGTCTGTACACTATATATAAGTGTTGCGTGGGTGTCTAAAGGTCAAAGTCAAATACATGCTTGGCTTGCAAGTTTGCCGTCGAAGGCCTTAATTTGTATGTAATAAAGTGAGCAAACTTGGCAGAGTCTTAATCTCGCATAATATTAGTGCTGAGTTGCTATTAGACTGCTTACAAATAAACATACATAATTTAGCTGGCAGCTTTTCAGCCGCAACTACCGTTAACCGATGTCATTTCACGCAGTATGCCTGTAGCAATTTGTAGCATACCATTAGGAGCGCAGGAAAAGCAAATTTACCGCATTAGAGGGAAAAAAGTGAAAGTAAACCAATAAATAAAAAATTAAGTACGAGGAAATTATTTCTTGATAATGCTGATGCTAAACTTTTCAAAAAATAATTATAATTTTATTTTGAATTTTTTGCACCCTCACGAAACAGACAAAAAATTGATAAAATTACGGAATGTATAATAAGTTAAAGGGGGTTTCTACCTTGTTGGACAGAAAAGTTTTTTTCTGGATTTTTTTTCTCGGAAGGTAATATAGGTAAAGGATGAAATGTTCCAAATTTTTATTTGGTGACCCAAGGACCGAAAACCTACGGGTTTTCTGGAATTTTTTTCTCGGAAAGTATTATGGGTAAAATATGAAATTTTACAAATTTTTATTTGGAGAGTCAAGTAAAGGGCGGCAGGGGCGGTACCGAACTATGATGCCACGTCGTCGACTACTAGAGTCTGTAAATAAAAGGTCAATTGAAAGGCCCCTTGACACATTGATGGCACACCTAGAGTTAAATCCGTATTATTTTCAGTTAGCCCTAACCTTCAAAAGGCGCATGTATTAATTTGACAGCTGCCAGATTATTCGTTTGTGGGTTATACCATTTTAGGAGAAGCAACTTTTGTTATTGTGAAAAAAATGCATAAAAAGAAATTTCGCGTTTAGATTACTTTTCGAAGGAAAAAAACTGCCCCAGGAAATCAATTACTTTTCGAAGGAAAAAAATAGAGTTGAGGCTGAACATAGCTTTATAACGAATTTTCGGATACTGCCCCAGAAAATCAATAATCTAGGATTAGTATGCTAAGTTTAGACGTGGTGAAATGACCACCGAAGACGATGAACGAAGTGGATGCCCAAGATTGGCACCTACGAAAACATCAAAAAAGAACCCAAAACAATTTTGGATAACCGTAAAATGAAGTTGTTCCAGATAACGTCTAAAGATATCAACTGAATATGTACTTCATATCATTCACGAATATTTGGATATGAAAAAACTCTCTGCAAAGTGGGTGCCGCGCGAGCTTACTTTTGAGCAAAAACAACGACGAGTTGATGATTCGGAGTAGTGTTTGGAGACATTCAAGCGTAATAAACCCGAGTTTTTGCGACGATATGTGACAATGGATGAAACATGGTTCCATCATTCAACTCCGAAGTCTAATCGAGTGAACTACACACGACGAATCCGCTTCAAAACATGGAAAGTCGCAAAAGTCGGTTGGCAAGGTTATGACGTCTGTTTTTTGGTATGCGAATGAAATAATTTTTATGGACTGCCTTGAGAAAGGAAAGAGCATCAACAGTGACTACTATCGTTCGTTTTAAGGACGAAATCGCTGAAAAACGGAAGTATTTGATGAAAAAGGAAGTTCTGTGTGCCAAAAATCCAACAATTGGGCTTCGAATTGCTTCCTTATACACCGTATTCTTCAGGTCAGGCTTCCAGCTACTATGTTCTGTTCTCAGATCTCGAAAGAATGCTCACTGCGAAGAAATTTCCGTCAAATGAAGAGGTGATAGCCGAAACTGAGGCCCACTTTGAAGCACTGGAACTATGTTGAATAGAAAAAAATAATTTTGTCTGATACATTTTTTATAAAAAAAAAATCGGGGTTTATGGAAAAAATAATTTCCATGAACTTGAGTTCTATCACTATACAGTCCTTATCTCCTCAACTCGAACTCAGGCTTTTCCGTACTGGAAAAAGTTGATTAAATATTTTGAATCACAAAAAAATTCAGCTTAACTTGAAAAATCACGAAAAGCCAACTATTTTTAAATAATTTCCTTTAAACTTGAATTGAAAATTATGGTTTCGAGTCAACTTTTTAGTCAACAATCTCACTTTGACCTTGTTGCTTCTAACGTCAATAACGATACGGATATAAATTAACGCCTGGGTTATACATTTTTAAAGGCGGATATCTCCAATTCAAGGACATGCCCAACTCAATGCAAGTTTGCGCGCACGTTTGGCGATGCAATCGTATATACTAATTTTTCCCCAATTATTCTACAATTACAGGAAATAATTTTCTCACGTCAGCGAGCGCGCATTCACACCCTTTATTAAAATCGCATATGTTTGCCTATGCGCTTATTTTTCGACACAACTACGCACACACACACATACACTTATACGACGACCGCGGATAACCTTCTGCGCCTTTAAGCTTTTGCCCTATTTCTGCATTTATTTTTGGCCAACGCCTACTGTGTGTGCGCCTGACCTTTAAATCCCATTACAAGCAAAACAGCGACGCGTCGGACGGGCATGAGCGCGCACGGCGGCGAAACAACCCTTCAGCACAAGGCGTACATACTTTTTTTTGGGTTTTCAAATAAAAGCGAGGCAATGAAATGCAAAATTAAAATTAAACCTTAATAACAATAAAATAAACTGGCGGATTATTGATTTTCAAAAATTTCTTCCAGCCAACCAAGGCAGCTTAGCAAAGCAAAGCGGCGGATTTCAGACGTTGTACCATGCTGCGGGTGGCCACCGCTATACCGCGCTGCCGCTACCACGCCGCACTGTGTGCGCGCTCAAAGCTTGGCGTCGCTCTCGAGTGGAGTGCCATGTGCCGCGACACGCGTGTTTGCTGCGCGCTACAGTTGGCGTTGGCTACTGTATGGAATAATGGACACGCGTCCTTCGCATATACGAATATATGCGTGTATTTAATACGGTAAAGCGATTCCCTGAAATTAAATAGACAAAAGCCAAGGCAAACAAAATAAAAATATAATCATAATATAAATTGTGCAGACATGACGAATTGAGCGAGCGCGTACGCTACGCTATGGTTTATGCTAGAAATGCAGCGAAAGTGTAATCGGATATTTGGACGAGTGAGGCAAGCGCGCGGCAGCAAACAAAGCGCTTGACGGTGTTTAAAGCCTTGGCATATAGTGAGCAGAGGCAGCTGAAAAGTATGCTTATGTTTGCAGGTTGGCGGAAAAGGGGAGCATAATAATAAAGGGGGTGTATGCTGTGTGCAGTGAAAGACGGGCTGAGTGCACATTTATTGATTGAACTTGCATTAGGGTGGGCGGCAAAAGCTACAATGCGGAAGTTTGGTCAGTTTCACGCTGCTCAGTGCGTTATTAGGCACTCAACGGTGACTCTAATTATTTTGGGTACCGATTGAAGGCTGTTAAGACGCTTCTTACCATACAAACGATTCTTGAAGGACTTAATCCTGCACAAATTTGTATCATCCATTGTAATTAGTATTAAATTTGGCGTCTGTCCGTTTAATAATTAGTTTGAGACGCCCGCAAACTCTAGTTCATGGTTTTGAGTTTACGAAGTAATATCCCCGTTTTGGTGTTTAAGAAACTCTAAGCTTAATTTTACTGTTATTACTTATATCGTGGTGAAATTTCGACAAAGCCAAGGTTGTATTTCCTTAAACACAAAATATGTGTTTAAAGACGAGTTTAAGATATTTGCATGTTAAACTCCGAGTTAATGAAGAGCTAGGATAAAATCGAAATTCCTAAGAAAGTGTGATCAAAAGCGTGGTATTTCAGAGGAGTTTGAGCAAAAGCATTTTGCATGGTAAACTCGGAGTTTATGAGTAACTAGAAAAAAACTCGAAGCTCTTAAGAAAGTGAGGTTCATGTAACCAAAAACCTGGTACTTAAGACGAGTTTGAGAAAAATTATTTTGATTGGTAAACTCTGAGTTTATGAGTAGATAAAAAAACAAAACTCGAAGTTTCCAAGATAGTGAGGTTCATGTAACCAAAAACGTGAAATTTCAGAGGAGTTTAAGAAAAATTATGTTGATTGGTAAACTGCGAGTTCATGAGTAGTTAGAAAAAAAAATTCCATGGAAGTGAGGTCTTTGTAACCAAAAAACGTGATATTTCAGAGGAGCTTAAGAAAAAATATTTTAAATGATAAACTCGGAGTTTATGAGTAGGTAAAAAAACGTCGAAATCAAGTCTATATAGCCAAATCATGGTATTTCCGACGAGTTTAAGCAAAAACATTTTGTATAATAAACTTCGGTTTATGAAACATCAAAATGAACGATAATCAAAATATGAAAGTTTATGCAATGAAAAGTAAATACAAGACTTTTCTGGACTTAAAGGAACTTTTTAGAATGATAAATACCAAGTTTATTTAAAAAATTATCGACAGTTGACCAGAGCATCTATAACAAACACGTTTAAACTTTTATAAGCCAATTTTTACTTGAAAAAAAGATTGAGGTTAAAACCGTCTGGTGAAAAAATTGATGCTCACATTTTTACTAGTACCACCCTAATATAATATACTATGTATAACTGAATATATATGAGTGCGTATCGGCATTTATTTGCTGACGTATTGATTGCGAAGTTCAGCAGAAATAATGTAATGCTAGAAGGTAGAAAGGCCGAAAGGTGGAAAGATGGAAAGGTAGAGCGTTTACAGCCAAGGTTGGCTGTTGGCTGTTTGTACGGTCGCCGTTCCTGGTTGGGGTTTAATAAATCGCAAATCCGCAGAAATGTCAATATTTGACAGCTTGCAAATAAACGCACACACACAGACGCATTCACACGCACGACAGCACATATTGACAGGCCGCACAAACAAATAGTGCGAAAAAGTTTTATTTTACTCACAATTCTTGTGCTTTTTTTTCGCTGCAATGCAAATAAATATAATTGCAGACAGCAGATTTATTTGCTTATTTTTTCAAAATGCTGTTGTCATGGCCCAACAATAGGACGATCGACGCGCTGCGGTGGCATGAGAAAATGGGCACATGGCATGCTGCGGAAAATCATCGAAAAAGCAATAAAAAAAAGTAAAAACAACAACAAAAATTACAAAGACAACAACAAAAATTGCAAAAAACAACAAAAAATGGCACATGCAACAACAAAAATGGAAAAACAACAACAAAAATGGCAAAAACAACAACAAGAATAACAAAACAACAACAAGAATAACAAAAAACAATACTCAAACAACAAGTCGCGCTGCCATGACATCGACGGCGATGCGCTTGTAGATTTGCGCAAACATACATCACTCTTGTGACATAACCTAAATTCTTGGACAATCTACAAGTTGCGAGTAGTCGTTTATGTGTCCAAGTGTATTATAAATAAATGCGTTCAACGATCCTTTTCATTGTTGCACTTGTGCAAATGCACAGATATGTGAATGCAACACACAACAACTTTAATTGCCTGAGAAGCGGCAGCAATAGCAGCTAACCAAATGTTGCAACAATAACTAAGTCAAGCGGCAATACTTTACAAGCCATAAAGAGGCCGTCAAGTTGCGCGCAACACACACACACACATAAACAAACATCAAATACATATGCACAACCATAAATGTGGCAATGTGGCAGCACGATCGAACGTTTGGCTAGCTGACACGGCCGGACAGGCTAGAGATGGCGCGCAGTATTCCCGGCTGCCGACTGCCGGCTGCCGCTTGCATGCCGACAATCACGCGAAACGCGGCGCACAGCCGAAGGCGCGCAGGTGCAGCAGCGGCGTTTGTGCTGCCATTCAATGCATTTGTAGCGCGTATGGTGTTTGCCGACGGCCAGCGGCGCATCAACGGCTGGCTGGCTACGACGAGCTAGCCAACGCGGCAGTCAAATAACAGCAAGTCAGTCACTCAGGCGGTCGTTTATTTTTTGCGCTGTGTGTGTATGTTTGTCTTTGTGTGTGTGTGTGTTTATGTTTGTCTTTGTGTGAGTGTGTGTTTATGTTTGTCTTTGTGTGTGTTTGTGTTTGTGCATTGCGGTGGGAACAACCAACATGCAATCACATTTGAGGGCTAATGAAAACAAAATATGTTTGTAGAAGCGGCTAAAAAGTCGATTGCCCACGGCCAACAGCGCAACAGCCACCAACCAACACAACAACAACAAGCACCACTGCAAATCAACACACAAAGTGGCAGCCATAAGCAAGCGAGCCGAGCAAATAAGCTTCATCATGAGCACTAAATAAAAATGCAGCCATGCTAAGTGCCTCAACTACAAGTAACCGAACCGCAAATGTTGCGCGCCGCTCACCGCCGCGCCGCCCGAGGCGCTCGACTGCCGCGCGTTTCGCCGCCGAACGCCTCGCGCACTTCCTCCTGCCAGAGTAGCAAATTGTGAGTATAATGACTCGGCGCGGCGCAGAAAAGCTAACTAAAGTGCCCGCTCCACAACAAGCGAGTAGCAAGCCATTCAAACAATTGTTTTCGACACCTCTCTACCGCGCGGTTTGTGCCTGCCAGCGTTGTTGGCGTTGCACGCGGCCCCCGAACGCGCACAGAAATTGCCAGATTCACGCGTTTTCTGCAGCAAAAGAAAGAAATCAAACAAAAAAATGCAAGCGAAAAAATGAAGCGGCAGAGTAGAATCTCAACATTCCTTTAAATAACTGCAACCGCAGCTTCCACAAGCGTCCGGGTGTCGGACCGTACGACCATGCGACCGTGTGTCCCATCGGTGCAAAGAGTGTTGCATTGTTGTCGACGCCAACCCTCACACCGCGCCGCCGCACCTACACATGCACGAATACAGGCACGGCGGTTGTGGCACCCTGGTTGCGCGCAACAGCTTGCGGGTTCTCGGCGTGTAAACGCGCCACAACCGCTTGTGAGCACGTAATATTTGCTAAAGTGTGGTGGTAAATGAGGTGTTTTTTGCGCCGCGCTGTAAGGCTGTAATAACAAAGCGTAGCCGTTCGTGGCTTGGCGAGCGCGCTGCGTGGTTGCCGGTTGTTAGACGGAACAAATGTTGATATAAACGAGACAATGAGGCGAATGTGATGTGTTGATGCGTTGAGTGTGGTTGTTGGTCCATCTCGTTTGGCGGCTATGCACGGTGGGGCTGTGGATGCTGTGAATCGCTAGCGGCAAATTGCTTACTGAAAAGATGAAATTTCGGTAGGAATTTTCGAGCGAAAATTCTTGGCGAGTATGTAACGGTTATTTAAGGAGAAAAATGGAAGAGTAGACGAGTGTTGTGACTAGCGTAGTTAGCGCGCTTTGGCGTCTAGGAGACGTTTAAACCGCGCGGTGTAGTGGTTGGGTTCAAAAATGCAACCCTGTGCTGTCAACCAAACTATTTATACAAATTATCCACAAACGCATCAATTTCACAGTTTTTGCAGATTTAAGTAAGTTAGTTTAGAGTTTTCGCAAGCAAATATACTGTGAAGCTTTACATTTGAACCCTGCCTAGAAGTACAACAACTACATCTTTCCTAATAATCAGGAAAGTGTGCTGGGATGGCATGGTTTATCTAATCACCTGTTCGCCATTTTACTAATTATTATTTCAATGCAATTGCTTCCGAGCGTTTTGGAAAGCTTTTTGTAAAAAGTTCAAATATATATAATTTTTATGATATCATAAAAGAATAAAGCTTTTACAAGTGCAACTGCAAAAGCACGGTATTCTGATAATGATGAGCTTTATATGATTTTATGACTAAGAGCTTTCATTGATATAGATTCCTATGAGCTTTATGTGATTTCAGAGCTTTCTTTTATATAGAATATGATGAACTTTATGTGATTTTACGGTTTTAAAGTTTCCATTGCTATAGATTATAATGAGCTTTGAGTGATTTTATGATTTTAGAGCTTTGATTTTAAAGCTTTTAATGACGCCAGATAGAGGATTTAAAATTCAAAAAGCTTTGTGAATGAAGCTTTTATTGGTAGAGCTTTTGAATTTTAAAGCTTTCATAATATTAAAACTTGCCTTGAGGCGATTTCATGATATTAAAGCTTTCGGCTAAACATGTCTATTAAATCCTCTGACTCTAAAAAAAAAACTTGCTACTTTATTTTACAGTTAAAAATTACAACTATGAGATTTTTCCATTTCGGGATTACATGCGTAAATAATTTATGCACTCCAATCAGACTTTTTACATATGAATTCTTTTTTGAAGTCACTTCTTATTGTGTAAGTTTATTCAATTTTAATGCGTAGAATAGCCAAAGTATCGCTTTACATCAAAGTTAATGGATTGCTGCGCCAAAGGGCACACACTCCACGGCTCACACTACTCACACGTAAACTCGAGAGCGGCACGTGATAAAAGCTCAACAGTAACTGTTTAACTAAAGTAGCTTTTGAAATCCGTTTGTACTTAGTTACTTAGGGAAATCAATTTGTTTGGAGTACACAAATAAAGTTGTAAAAAATGCAACAAAAAAAA
This sequence comes from Bactrocera zonata, assembly GCA_037783105.1. Lineage (NCBI taxonomy): Eukaryota > Metazoa > Arthropoda > Insecta > Diptera > Tephritidae > Bactrocera > Bactrocera zonata. The sequence goes on from JBAWJQ010002106.1 coordinate 144,962, forward strand.
CAAAAACGCGAAGTAAAAGCAAACTAGTCGGGCAAATGGATGTGGGCGCGTACGAGCAATATCATAGGGAATACGTGCGCCCACACATATGCGTAAGCGCGGACGAAATGGTCAAGAGAGGGAATTGAATTTAGCTGAAAGGGTGCGACACGTGGTCATGTAATAACAACAAAGCAAAAGAAAAAAGAAATGCAATAAAAATAAATGCAAAATGGGGTGCGTGGAGCTAACACGTAATGCATAAGTAATCATTAGACGAGACAGCCTACGGAGCAAAACAAATTACCTCAATTTATTAGAAGAAAGTCAACAAAGCGGTAACAATGCTTTTTGCGAATCAGAAAAAAAGGAAAAGAGAGAAATAAAAAATGAAATCGCTCCCCTCAAAAAAAAAAAATATAAAAAAATAAAGTAAACGGAAAAACTAATTTCTTACAAATCAAATTTCAACTACATAAGTACCTTCATTACGACGACAATGATAGGCGGCGGTGATTTGCTGCAGACACCACACTGTGCGAATTCGTGCCGCTAACAAAAGAGAATCAAAAATTAAACGCGCACGCTGCTGATGAGGGTGCGCGGGCGGCGCGGAACTCGGCTGTTTTTTTTCTGCTGCTCAGCGTGAATTAAAGACGCAATAACAACACCAACAGCGGCAGATACAACAACAGCGACAGCGAAGAAAAAAACAAAAATAAGCAGCTGCTGTCGAGAGATCAGATCATGCAATTTCAATTTGTTTTTAAATACATTGATACCGAAAAGAAATCAAAGCGCTGCTGCGTCGGAGATGAGCGCAAGGCGTGCAAGCGGACCTACAAACATACACATGTTCTGCAAGTATGTACGAATGTATGTACATACATGTGTGTCAAAAGCGTAATATAATACGCCAGACAAGGCGGTCGGAGAAAAAGTTGATAAAAAAAACACAAAAATAAATAATTTAAAGTAAATAAAATTAAGTAAAGCGCACAGAAATATGAGCGCAGTTATGTGAGTTTGTGTTGTTGTACATAATTGACTCCCAAACAATGCCAATTGAGGGAGCAATCGCGTTGAATTAAAAACGTTTAAATGGTGTGTGGAAAAAAACACCTTGGACAAATACAAACAAAACAAAAAAAAATAAAAATGACAAAAAGTAATATAAAAAATAAAGTATATTTGTTTTTAAAAATTAAATAAACAAGTAATAATCAAACAAATAAAAATATAAACAAAAATAAAGAATAATAAAATACTTTCAACAAATATCCAAAAACAGTATTAAAAAATATTGAAAAATTAAAACAAAAAAATATTTGGTATATATATACAAGTAATATAAAAAATAAAAATATCTATAAAAAATAATAAATAAAGGTATGAATATATTTTAAAAAAATTTTAATAAAACAAATTATATAGAAAAATTAGAAAAGTATATGAAAAAAGATCAAAATACAAACAAAAATAAGAAAATCATAAAACTATATGGATCAAATATCAAAAAAAAAATAAAAAATAAAAATAAAATTAAAGGAATATTAAAAATAATAGTAAAAATATATACAGGTGATATAAAAAAAAATAAAAATAAATAAAAAAAAATAAAGTAAAAAAAAATAAAAAAAAATAAAATTAAAATAAATAAAATAAAAAAAATAACAAAAATATTAAATTATAAAAACTAGATTCAAAAACAAAAAGCCAAAGAATAAAATAAAAAATATTAAAAAATCGTAATATACAAAATAACTTTTTAAAAATATATCCGTATACAAATATATAATAAAACAATCAACAAATTTTACTATAAAAAACATGCCGAAAACTAAGATAAAAAATGTGGAAATATTTAAAAGTAAATTCCAAAAAATAAAAAAAAATATATAAATACATAATTCAAAAAATATAAACAATTCAAAAAAAAATTTAAAATATATAAACAACTTTTTTTAATGCAAAGAAAAATATTGAAAAACAAATCTAACAAATTTAAAATGAAATAAAAATATTAATTTGAAAAAAAAAATTAAATAAAAAATAAAACTTTTTTTAATTCAAAGAAAAAAAAATGAAAAACAAATTTAAAAAATTAACAATGAAATAAAAATATTAATTTCAAACAAAAAATTAAATAAAAATAATTTTTTTTAATTTTAAATTAAAAACTGTGGAAATATTTAAAAGTAAATTCCAAAAAACTAAAAAAAAACCAGAAAAATACATAATTAAAAA